>PVKA01012353.1:24086-58193 GCA_004027165.1 Ctenomys sociabilis
AAAAAAAAAAAAAAAAAAAAAAAAAAAAAAAAAAAAAAAAAAAAAAAAAAAAAAAAAAAAAAAAAAAAAAAAAAAAAAAAAAAAAAAAAAAAAAAAAAAAAAAAAAAAAAAAAAAAAAAAAAGGGGATACAAAGGGAGGTCCATTCTGTACCTGTATATACAGTATAGTTAGGATAGATATACACCTAGTTTTGCTTAAATCAATGAGAAGAAAGATTTGTACTAATAGTATTTGGAGAGGATACTCTGTCTGTATCTTGTACTATGGATAACCACTAAAAGATAGCAATGTACAAGTTATTAACTATTGAAACTGTCCTATTAATCAGCTTTGAAACTGTCATATTTTTATTTGTTTCTCAATAAAATAAAAAAAAAGTGAAAATCCAGTGGAGCGGGAAAGGTCCAACTTCTTCCCACCAGCTTTCACAATCTCTTAGTAGTGTCATTTTCCAAGCACCACTTCTTTAACATAGGGGCCTTGGGGGATGCTTAACCAAATCATGACAAGAATTCTCTGTAAGATGCAAAAGAATAATTACAATAATAGAAGCTTTTATGTGTTTTGAGAATAAGATTTTTGTTTAAAATTTTTTTCCAAACAGGACATCATTAGGGAAGGTCAAATTTGCAGTGTCTCTAAGAGATGCATCCAGCTGTATGATGCGCATTGGCCTCTTTCCTGTTCTCAATACTTTCATAGTGAATTTCCAGTTGGCATACTTTTTTTTTTTTTTATAAAAGCTGTTATTTTAGGATAAAGGTATAGGTATACCTGGGCTTCAGAATCAAATAAATTCTCTAGCATTATTTTATTTTATTTTTTATTTATCTATTTATTTTCCAAAAGGCAACATAGATTTTTTTTTATGAAGAAGGTGAATCAAACAAAAACAAATCAAAATAGTGAACAATTGGATAATACACAACAAAGAAATCACAAAACTGTCATGCCATGCATTTTATGATATTAGTGGTATATTTAATCAATATTTTGAGAGGATTTGGACAGCTATAGCATCATAATTCTGAATAATGGTAAATAAATTATACACAAATGAAATATTTTTATTTGAGATCTATTTCTGAACAGCTTTCAAATAATATGAAAAACAATATGTACTACTAATACCCTCTTTAATGAGGGTATGCTTAATATATCAATAGTGTGTGCCTTAAATCAATAATATATATATATATATATATATATATATATATATATATATATATATATATATATATATATCAAGACCCCCACTAATGCAAATGATCTCTTCCTTTAAAAATCCTATTTAAGGGGCTGGGGAGATGGCTCAATGGAATAAGTGCTTCCCTGGCAAGTGCAAGTGTTTGAGTTCAATCCCCAGTTCCACCCAAAAAAAAAATCCTATTTAAGGCTGAATAGATGGGTACAGGACTGTGCTGTAAGAGTTACTTTTTATTACATAATAAACATAAACAATCTTTATATTAACCTTGAATTGTCACATGATGAGAACAAGAATAAGCTATTTTTCACATAGTATTTTACTTAGTTTAATTCTAATTTTAAAAAGAGCATTTTTCTCCCAACCTCATTTTCTACTTTTCTCCATTGCATTTCTCCAGAGGCAAATACTGCTTCAAGTATTTCTTTCCATATTTATCTTGAAATTGTAAATAAGAAATTCATTGTTAGTTCTATGTCTTGGTTCTTCACTTTTTTGGGGGCGGAACCAGGGATTGAATTTAGACCCTTGCACTTGCCAGGGAAGTGCTTACTCTTCTGAACCCATCTTCAAGGCCCTGATTCTTCACTTTTCAGCACTTTCATGTGATCCTTCTACTATGGGAGCAAATAATTATCTTTCTTTTTATCTCTGCCACCTCCTCTTTCATCTCATATGATACAATGACTTTTCTGTGTTATCACTTTGAGTCCTGCTATAAACTCAATGCAGTTACCTATGTGGTAATTTTGGTCAGAAAGTTAAATGTTTGGCTAATGCTATAGATGTGTGCCTTAGGCATCTGCTATATGATTACTATTTTTGTCTTCTAAAGTTTTTCCTTTTCTTTTTTGGTGGTACCAGGGCCTGAACTCAGGGCTTTGCACTTGCCAGCCAAGCACTTATTCCACTGATCTATCTCCCTGGCCTTTCATAAGCTTTTTTTAAAATTGGAATTAATTTCATTTGGTTTCTTTATTTAGATTTTTTATGCATATATCAAAATCCACACTCACCTGAGAATCACAGCCTGACCTTTTGCCTGTAGAATGAATAGATGAGAAGTCGACACTGAAGGAGCAGTACAAAGGGGTGAGCATGGAGGAAGTGGGGAGGGCGTCTGCAAAGTCTACGTGGCTCTAGGACAATGGCAGATGAGAGGAACCCTGTCAACACAACTTGGAGATCAAAGGAGAGAGGGCTGGAACAAACCCTTTGTTGGTCTTGATCTTAATTATATTTAAGGCCACAGGCAAGCTTTTCTCCTTATTCTATGCTTTCCTTCACATATTTCTAAAAATGTCCAATTTCAGTTAAATTACTTGGGTCTTTTTTGTCCTTTGCTATTGAAAGCTTTAACTGGTTTACGAATGGTCTTGCATATGCATTTTGGTGTGACATTCAGCTGGATTGGATTTCTTGACCCTGGGTTCTGTTTTTTTCTGTTGCCTGAGTATTGCCTTGAGCTACAAATACACTGTTAAAATTCTCATATCTGTAGGACAGAGTTGTTTTTCTTTTCCTTTAGTAATTATTGTTTTCAAATCAATTCACAATTGTCATTTTCCAGGTATGGTTTTCAAGCTCAATCTCTTTCATTCATGTCTTTTATTATATCTAAAGAAGAATCTTTTTGACATATTATCCCTTAAATCCTTAGAACTCCAGGTATGGCAGTTGTCACTGCAGGAATCTGCTACAACTCTTGTGCTGGTTGTTTCCATTTATTCAAAGATTTTAATTTTTACAAGTGAAGCAGCAAACATATTTTGCGATTACAGTACCCCTTGCTTTCTCACTACTTGAAAAGGGAAATTTTGTCTCTACCATATTATTGCCTTTCTGTTTCCCTGTTTTGATAGACCAATCAGTGAGCTACAAATGGGCATGATTGTTTCATAAAAGGCTGAGAGGTGCTACAAGGGAAAAAGAAAGCATATCAATTAAGAAACAAGTAAATAAAAACACAATACTTGTTATGAAGGGGAGTTTAGGAGAGGACTGAGATGAATCATATCTAGGATGAGGATATTGGCTGAATATTTTTCCCCAGAAAATGTAGAATGAGAAGCACGGTGAAAAAAAATTTGAATGGTTAATATGCAAATGAGGGATGGAGTGAAATGAAAGAAGATATTTTTAAGATATGGAGTATTGAATTTTCCTAACTTACTCTTATTTTTACTCAATTAACACACATACTTACTATATCAGTTAAAAGAAAAATATATCAAGATGAAGTAAAAAACAGTTCCAAACAGGTGGACAATCAATTGAATAGGGTTTTTCAGACAATTTAACATTGAAGTATAACTTGGTTAATGCTTTTTATATAGGGGAATGAAACTCCCAACCTGAAGGATACCTAGGATAAGTTCCTTTTCTCAAAAACCGAAGAATGAATTTTAGGAAAAATGGAGGTTAAGAGCAGAATTTATTTATTGGGGGAAAGAAAGCTTCCAAAAGAGAGAGGGACAGAAGTGGGCCTGAGTGGGTTGCTGAGGAATCTGCCTTTTCTGCAGATTTTTATTTTTATTTTTATTTATTTATTATTTATTTATTTATTTATTTTTCCATTTATTTTTATTTTATTGAAATACAAATGTCAATCAGACAGTTTCAAAACACCATAACCACACAGAGTTGATGAAATAATACATTGCAAACTGTTTTCATAACATTTTGGTATTGTACAAGGTGCATACATGATATTATATTTACATGTTTTTATACAGCTGAAGTATATCAAAGATTCAATGATCATTTACCTAGTGGATGACCATAGCACTAAAAGCCCACATAATATCCTGTCCAACCACCATTAGTGCAGATCTTGCCTCTTATAGAATTATGTAGAAGCACAGCATTATCTATCCCAACTGTACTGTCTATACACACACATCATGATTTTTTCTTTCTACAACCCTTCCTTTGTCTACACCTGTCAAAAGTGGGCACTCTGTTGACATTCAACTACCTTATGTGCTTGAACACGACACCACAATCCAACACAGTCCAGCATTCTGCAACCATAGGGAGTTATTCAAAGAAATTGTCGACCATATCCATTTACAGCTCAGCTTAATATTATGGGCTCACGATGTATACTTCATTTTTATACTTTTTTATAGAGCAAAACCCATGAAATGAGTTTAAGGTGGAAACCATGGGAACTCACTAAGTGGGCATGAGGTGGAACAAAAGTATGGTCAATCAAAAAGATTATAAGCATAATTGTTCAGGTAAAACTGATTAAATCAGGATCACATGGGGAACTGAGTCAACCCCTGATGGCTATCCCTGGGGATGTATGTGGCTATATTTGTTTAATATTTTGTCTTGGGATCTGTCTGGCCCACAGCAGAGGTGCCTGTCTCTCCCACAATTGTAAGGTATCTTGCTTGCCATAGAGTAATAATTCAGAGTGTAGTGATAACTTTGAGACAGCATTTCTGTCTATGAGTTTTAATAGCTTGCTGAAGCAGTTTCATAAACTTGTTTTTTTCAGTCTGGTGGGTTATCTCAGTGGTCCAAGCTCCTGCCTGGCAAATGCAAGTACCTGAGTTAATCCCAAGACCCAGAACCCCAGGTGTGGTGGGGCACACTGCCTGTAATCCCAGTGCTGTGGAAGCTGAGACAGGAAGATCACTCTGAGTCTGAGTTGTTTAGTGAGACCTTGTACCATTAATTAATGTATTAAAAAATTAAAAAAATATTCTTTTCAAAATGGAGAAAAGAGTGGGGATGGAGGGAAAGACAGAAAAAAAGAACTGAGATGCTTGATACATGTACCAATTCCCCACAGTCATTGAAATCACTATGTATTGTAAACATGTACTAAACATTTAAAATGTGTATATTAAAGATTTAGAAATACAAAAAAATATTGTGGTGCTGGCCCTAGCCCCAGGGAGCACTGAGATTGAGACTGGGGGTGATAGCATGTCCCAACGCTTGATAGGTTGTGAATAGGTGGATCACTATGAGTCTGATCTAGTAGCGAGACCCTGAACACCCTGTAGACCCTTCCCTAAAAAATAAAACAATAACAACAACAGGAACAACAAGAAAACAAAACAAAAAAGTAAAGAGATGGAAACTGATGATATATGTATAAAGCAATTTGTTACTCTGTACTCTCCCAATTCAAATTTATTTATATTTGTCCCAAGGTCTAAAACTGTGTGAGACACTTACAAGACAAAATCACAGAATTCTTACTTGCCCCATGGCCTCTTCTATCACTAAACACTTGCAAAGTTTTCTCGTCAGGTCTTGTGAGAATGAGGCAGCCCTTGTTCACAAAGATGCATCCTGAGATTCTTCACTGGAGAGGCAGATGGAGAAGACCTCCGTGGCCTCCATGCCCTTTCCCTTGGTGCTGGAGTAGATGGGGGATAGTAACCCAGACACTGGGGGACACTCAGATTGCCGAATCCCAGGACCCGATCTTCCTTGGATGTTTCAGGAGGGTTTCCAGCCAGGAAGCCACTGTGACGCTCCCCACAGCTGGGAAGGCTTGACACACCAGGCACATTGGAAGGCAGGGGACAGCCCAGCTGCACACGGTGCTAATGTGACCATGCTCAGAATGTGCATCTGTGTCACAAAGGGAGGATGTACCCAGCCAATGTGCACCAGGAATAAACTAGAGCAGATGGGAATAACGGTTAGAGTTTCCTAACTGTTCTTCCTAGTTTCATAGCCTTGAAAGCCCGTAGGACAGTAATGGTTTTGGCCAAAACAGTGGAAATAGCCACAATGAATGAGTGAATATAAGTTCAAATGCAATTTGCTGGAGCATCAGAACTCCTCCCTGCCCCCAGTAATCCACTGTGGTGAGGCTGGGCCATAGGGAGCCTGATTGCAAGGTGAGTAACTTATCTGTACAAAGATTGGGAAGCAGCCAGAAGAACTACTTGTCATTTTCTCTGTAACTTAGTGTGCCAGTAGCACAGTTCTTTTTGAGTTTAAGGAAATATGCCCTGAGTATGATTTGTAAGGAGAATGCAAGAGAGAGAGCTTATTTTTCTGCCTGCAAACACCATGGGCTTATGATTTTTGCGTAGGTGTCCCAAGAGATTAAAGATTCAAGGAGCTAGGGAGCCAAATATAATGAGAAAGGCCAGGACTCTGAGGCCAAAATATAGTTATTGAAAAGTCCTTGTGGTAAAGAGCTGGTGGGATAGCTCAGTGGACAAAACACTGGCTTAGGCAAGGTCAGGGACCGGGGATCAAACCCTCGTCCCTCATGCTGCCCCAGCCCAGTCTCTGGGGCTCACCAAGAGGGGGGAGACAGAGTCCAGGTATGGCAGCACACTTCTGTAATCCCAGCACTGGTGAGGCTGAAAACGGGAGGTTCAGAGTCCCATCTGTGGACTGTACCAAATACGCAAATGAAAAACAAAGTAGAAGTCTTTATGGCAAACGTGGCTCTGACATTTTCATGGACAGGACTGGCTTACCTTAGATTTAGGACTGCTTGCCTAGTGTGTATGCTCTGAAGAAATCTTCCTTTGTCATTTCAGCATTAGCTTTGGGGTAAGGTGATTTGGGGGGCGTTTAGGTTCCCATAAGGTTGAAGGGAGGGAGAGGACTGGAGAAACAAGAGGAACCAGGACACACCACGTATAAGTGCAAATTCCCTATGATGAATGTGATCATTATGCATCCTGTACCAATAAATTTAATAAAAAAGCAAAGGGAGCTAGAATGAGACTTCTGTAGGAACTTTTAATGAGATAACTAGTAATTAGGACAATATAAGTCTCTAGAAGTCCATAGCCATCTCCTGAAATCTTTACAAATGGGGAGCATGCTTTTTGGAGGTGCTGCGCTGCGAAAGGGGAAGCGGAGCTACAGTTCATGAGAACGGTGCGGCTTATCCCCTACTGACAGATCTTCTATGGTCACTTCTCTGTATCTGTCTCTGTCTCTGTCTGTCTGTCTCTCTCTCCTCTCTCCCCACTCCTTTTTCTCTCTTTCCTTCTCTGTCTTCTTTTTGTGCATGGTTCTAAGGATTGACCCCGGGGTGCTAGGTAGTCTGGTCAAGCACCCTGCCACCGAGCTACATCCCCAGCCCTTTATTTTTATTATATTTTATTAGTACATGTTTGCTGTTCATGAGATTGGGAGGAGGAAGGGAAAGCAATTACAAAAGGTAAAAGCTGCATTATATTACGTATGTATATGTACAGCTCTCCAAGACAATTGTAAAATGCATGTACTTATATGGCAAATATGTACTAATTTAAAAATTCAGAAAAATTTGTTATGTTTCATTTTGTATTTTGAGATGATGTCTTGCTGAGTTAGTTAGGCTGATCTCAAGCTGGTGATTCTCAGTCTTTTGTGTTGTTGGGGTTAGTGGTGTTCATCGCCACACCCTGCTGGCTGTCATGGTTTGGTTGCTGCAGAAGTCCTTGACATTTAGTAACTGAAGAATTAATTTGCAAGGGTATGCTATTGGCAACTACCTGATAATTGAGCTTAAATAAAAACTTTGTTACACTTCTGGGCTGGCAAGATAGCCCAGCAGACTAAGCACTTGCTTAGGCAATCCCAGGGATAGAGTTTGATCTCTGGCACCACATGCCGTGCTAGCCCATCCCCAGGTGCGCTGGGCTGGCCACCAAGACTGGGCATGGTGGCGTACACTTGTAACTCCATTGCTGAGGAGAATGGGAACAGGAGGATCACTATGAGTTCCAGCTGCGTAGTGAGACTACCAAATACATAAAATCAAAACAAACAAACAAACAAAAAACTCCAGAAAACTTGTATTTCTAATAGCAAAGTTAGCAAAATTACAAGACATCTAATTAGATGGGTTCCCAGGGAAACTCAAGACTAAATACCTTGGGCACTTGGTTAAGGGCTCTGCTCTTTTAGTGGGTGCTAGATCAGTGCAGCTGCAGACAATCTGCAGGGGATTGGCAGTGTGCGAGCCCAGCCCTGCATGCTAACTCGGGCCACCCCTCCCACAGCCTCTGCCATCCATCATTTTCACATCCAGATGGCTCTCATTGTCTTCCTAGGCCTCTTTTTGTGCAAAGTGGCCACTCTTAAAATCATGGCAAAATAGGGTTGGGAGTGATTTTATTATTCATCTAGTAGTACAGTTACCACCTTTGATGGAAATCCAAAGAGGGGAACTGTGGTGGTTAAAATTGCCTAGTTACTTTGTGTCGCAACTGAGACAAGAAATTTTTCTCTCTCGAATCTCAGCTTGGCGCCTGTTCTGGTTCAGCAGAACTTAATAATTTGGGGAACACATAGCACAGAATCTAGAGACATGATTGAAAATTCAAGCCTTATCCCATGTTGTTTAATGACTATATAACCTGGGATGGTTAATCTTCATTTTTCTCATCTGTAAATGAGGATGATAATGGAACCTCTATCACAGGCTGTCATGACAATAAATTTATACTGGTATTTAAGGTATTTATATATACTGGCATTTAGCATGGTGTGTCATACATAGTAAATGCTCAGTTATCTCAGTTTCATCATTATAAATTAAAATCCTTTCACACTGAACTATGAAGTTCCTCCATCCAACTGTGAGCCAGGCCTTTTGCACTGAGATACATTTCAAGCCTTTTTTTTCTGTTTCTTTTTCTTCTTTTGAGAAATTGCTAAACTTTGCTAAATTGCCTGGGTGGCGCTTACACTTGCAATCTTTCCGCCTCAGCCTCCTAGATTTATGGAATTACAGGCATGCCCCATGACAGTTAGTTAAGAATTGGGTTTTAACCAGGAATGTGGTGGCGCAGGCCTGCAATCCCAGAACTCAGGAGTCTGAGGCAGGACGATCGTTGAGAGTTCAAGATCTGCCTGGTGGCCTCTCTTCATTGTCTAATCCTTGAGTTCTTGCTTTCCCTTTAATTTTCCCTATTTTTATTTCTCCTTTTGAGTTCTTACCCTAGCGAGACTGTACAATATTCACACATATGGGTCTGGTGTATTTCACTTCAGGTCAACAACTTCTGACATCGCCAGTCCTATGGATTACCCACTACTCTTATGGACTACTGGACAATATTGGAATATTTTGCTGAATTTAAGCACCTACCATATTTAAATGACAATGGAATATCCTTCTCTGGCAAAACTAAACAAAAAAAAAAAAAAGGGATACAAAGGAAGGACCATTTTGTATCTGTATATGCAAAATAGGATAGATGTACAGCTACTTTCTCTTAATTCAATGAGAAGAAGCATTAGTACTAATAGTGTTTGGACAGGACATGTTTGCATCTTTTACTATGAGTAACTACTACAAAGACCATAATGTATTAATTATTGAAACTGTCCTATTAATCAGTTTTGAAACTGTCTCATTGCTATTTCTTTCTCAGTAAAATTAATTTAAAAAGTACAAAACACTTAAAAAAAAGAAAAAGATCAGCCTGAGCTACAAAGTGAGTTCAAGTCCAGCCTGATATTCACAGCAAGTCCTGTCTCAAAAAGAAAAGAGAAAAAAGAATTGAGTTTTAAAGAAGTTGGTGTTTTGTTCATGAGTATCTCTACCAGTTTAACATTATATATGCTACATGTATGGTTCAATGAAGTAGTCAAGATTTGTCAGCCTCAAGGCTCTAGATATATATTTATGGGAAACCTTTCACTAGATAGTTACCAGAATAAAATAGTATCGATTCTTAAGCATTGTGCCTTCTGTAGTTGTCTGGCCCTTGTTCATCAGTATTGATCGATTCATCGGTATAGACTGTCAGCAATTTGGAATACCAGGAATAAAGAAAGAGGGTCTCTAAATTCATCATATTATATATAGTTCAGGAACAGTTTGATTTTTTTAAGACTGTGAAATTGTGTTCAGAATAAAACACTGGAGGGCAGGGGAGATGGCTCAATAGTATAAGCGCTTCCCTGGCAAGCACAAGGGCCTGAGTTCAACCCCTGGTTCCGCCAAACACAAACAAACAAACAGAAAAACACTGGGGCTTTCTGAAACTTCACTAACATGCAAATAACCCTTCTAATTCTTAGAGATAAAGTTAATGTACTGGAGACTTCATACAGAAAGGAAAGCAGTGGTAAGCAACATATACAATTCTCCCTTCAGTTACAATACTGTCAACTTAAGAGCAAAAACTTGAAATCTTGGGAGGAATGCACTAAGGAAAACATACCTGCTTGAAAAAATCATCAAGAAGACAATGGAGATAGTGAGACACTGACACCGGTTACTAACAATTGTCTTTTTGATGAAGTCATGATATTTTACCATTCATAGATGGCAGTTCAATTTCTATGGCAAAATTCTGTGACAATTCCTCCATAGGTTAATTAGGAATGAATTACATGAAGAATAATGTCTTCAAATTCAAACTCTCTACTTGTTCCTCAGACTTCAGATAGTGTAGTGTGGGGTCTAGAAATCTGCATACTTAAAGTCTATCTACAAGATTCTTGAGCACTTTAGAACTTGAAAGTCACTATTTTAAGGTAACTCCTAGTTTGGAATTCTGTTTTTTTAAAAAAAATAATGAATTATTTTTATTTGAAAGAAAAAAACCAATAAAAACAATAGTATGTAATTTCAAAATAAGATACAAGAAATTAACAATGGTTATTATACTGCACATTGTTATCTTCAAAGTAGACGGTCTGCTTACAAGATACAGGAAGGCAGTAGGGTTGCGGAGATGGCTCCGTAGAATAAATGCCTGCCCGGCAAGTGCAGGGTCCTGAGTTCAATCCCTGGTACCGAAAAAAAAAATACTTAGATGCAAAGTTGATCAAACAATATTAGAACTAACTGTTCTTTTCAGTGATATTATATCTCTATCTCTATCTCTATCTATCCATCTATCTATCATCTATCTATCTATCTATCTATCTATCTATCTATCTATCCCCATCCTAATTGTTTTTTTTCCCTTTGAAAATATCAAAATATCTATTGTGTACTTCTTTTTTAATTTTTTCTATTGTATACTTTGGGCTTTATTTATTTTTTCAATTTCTTACACTAGAAGTTACAAATCAAGTTAAAAATGAAAATAGTTTTATTTTGGGAGCAGAATAAATGAAAATTAAGGAACAGGTTCTTTTAGACAGATGCAGCATTCACCCAAGAAAGAGCGAGTTTGGGCCTCTGTAACAAGTAGCTCAGTGCAGGCTGGTATTCTTTAGGAGAGATAAGCAGGCCAGCTGCAAGTCCAGTAGTTGGAACTGGACATGACTTAGGGTGAGTGCAAGTTGTCTACGTACAGGCTGGGTGCAGGACTCCAGTGATTCTCAAACCTTGCAAAAACTGTTAGAACCTGAAAAAAACCTTCCCTCTGATGGATTCAGGGCCCCATGTGATGTCTATGTGGCAGTTTGCCTCCTGCCACTAAGCAGTATTTTTTTACTTTTTTTTTGTGGAACTGGATATTGAACTCAGGCCTTTGCGCTTGCCAGGCAAGCACCTTTTCTATTGAGCTATCTCCCCGGCCCCATCCTGCCACTAAACAGCTAAGGCTCAGAAAAGTACTCTTGCTCTCCTCTTGGCCACTCTGCAGCCATTTTACTTTTGTGCTATTGCTACAAACAAAACAGTGGTATTCAAAGAAAACCTAACATACAACAATTCCTGTACTAAGCATGACTGGATAATGATGATAAATGCTACTTGAAGATTTCTCATTTTATAATATGATTTTGCGAAATAAATGAAGTTGTGATGCACATGTGGTCATTCTCTTCGGACAGACTTGATTAATGCTAAGCTCCCACCCCGCTAGAGACAGGCCACAAAGTTCAATGCTCCCCTCAAATCTAACTTACTCAATGGATTTGTTCCATGTTCCCCTCAAATCCAACTTTTTCTTCTGGGCTCATGTGGTTGTCAGTATCCGGGTATATTTTTCACAGACTTCTTTGTATGAAAGGTAGTTTCTTGTGTCTGTGACTTGTCTCCCGAACAATATTTTGAACATTTTCAAGAAAAGGGTTACAAGAGCATTTGCTTGTGTTCTAGTATTCTTTCCTTCATTGTTTTATTTTTGCCCACTTTTATTTGTTCACCAAAAATTTATCAATTCCTATTATTTTACTTAGTGAAATTCTGCATCATTTCTATTTTTTGTTATTGTCTTTTAAAAATTTATCAGCTATCTTTTTTATTCTTTCATTTTTTTACATTAATTAATTAATTTAATTTTTATTTATTTTTATTCTTTCTTTATTTAAGGTTTTGTATTTTAGGAAGGAGCTACAGGGTGCTCAGGGTCTCACTACTAGACCGGACTTGTAGTGGTTCTCCTGTTTACCCTCCCAAGAGCTGGGATTACCTGTCATCCCCAGTGTCAAACACCATTTCAGTGTGCCCCAAGGGTGGGAACAGCATGACTAGGCCTGAGGATTGAACCCTTGGCCTCTGTACCTGCTGGCAGGTGCTTTAATCCACTGAGTTATTTGGCCAGCCCTCTAACTATCTTCATTAAGTTAGGTTCTGTGAAAAAGAAATGATTGGCAATCAGCCTGGCATTAAACAAGCAAGGAAGCAAGCATGCAGGCTGGCAGGCATGCAAAGAAAACAACTTGTGAAATAGGTGAATGAATGAAAAAGAATCATCTGTGTTAAAGCCCTCCTAGTCTAGGGAATGGACAGAGCTATGTGCATCCTTGTGTGTCACTTTCTAGGGCTGCTGTGAGAAGTCCCACAAAGTGAATGGGCTGCCCAACAGAAATTTATTTTCTGAGATCTGAATACCAAAATTCTGCCACAAAGCTGCCATGAATTTCTCTGAGGAAGAGTCTCCCAGTCTGCCCTAGCTTCTCCTGACAACAGTTGGCATTCGTGGGCCTGCAAGAGGGTCACTCACCTTTCCAACTTCATCTTCACATGGCCATGTGCCTGTTCGCATGCCTTGTTGAGATGTCCTTTGTGCTAAGGGATTAAAATTGCATTAGGGCCCCTTCTAATGACCCAGTACTAACTCAGCACCCTATTTCCTGAAAGGTCACATTCTGTTGGATTGAGGGTTGGAACTTCAACATATGCATGTTCGGGGAACACAATTCTACCCAACAACACCTTGTGAATTATCTTTAGTATGATGAAAACAGAATAGATTTTAGAGGCAAGAGGTAAATTTTACTCATTGGAGGTAAGACAGCCTTTTTTTTTCTTTTTAGACATGGGTAAGCTTAAGTGTTTTGTCTGTGATAGGTACTCAGTGAATTAAATTAGTCATTTTTCCTATTGATTTGGTATTTAAAATTAATTTGTGTATAAAATCCTTTGTTCCAAGAAAATTTCTTATAGTAGACAAGTTCCACTTTTTCCAGTAACTATCCCTGTGCTGTGTCATACATAATAAAGCTGTGCTCAGGAGAGCAACATTGGTGTTACTTGTAGGTTAAAAGTAATAGCTTTTGCCATGTAAAAGCAGATTGTGTCCTTACCTATTCTTGTTTATTTCAGATGTAGAGGCTGTAAGTCTTTATTATTTCTTTTCTTTTTGGGGGGGTTAGGCTCAGCCCACTCTGAGTGTAGGGTTGGAATGACAGGTGGTGCTAGGGATTGAACCACAGGCCCCTTCACCTGCCTAAGCAGCCACTGTAGGCAGCTGAGCTATTTCATCTGCCCTTTGTTATTTCTTTTTTTTTTTTTGTCTTTTTGAGACAGGGTCTCACTATGCAGTTCAGGCTGGCCTTAAGCTCACTTTGTAGCTCAGGCTGGTCTCGAACTCACAACAATCCTCCTGTCTCAGCCTCCCGAGTGCTGGGATTACAGGCCTGCGCCACCACGCCTGGCTCTGTTATTTCTTATTAATTTCCTTTTGTAGTATCTCAGACTCATTAGAGCAAAGTTGCATGATAGCAAGCTACTGACATAGGCTGGATTGCGACCCAAATTCTTACACAGGGATGGCGAGTAGCTCAGCGGTCTAAACACCTGCTTGGCAAATGCAAGCACCCAGGTTCAATCCCAGCACCACATTCTGGCCCTGAGACCCCGGGTACACCAAGCCAGCCAGGGAAACCGGGTGTGGTGGCACGCGCTGTAGTCCCAGTGCTGGGGAGGTCGAAACAGGAGGATCAGGAGTCTGAGCTGCATGTCAAGACCCTGAACCAAACAAATAAATAAATGAATAAAAGGTTATCAATTTAATTCAACTATAGCTTCCCAGGCGAAAGCCAGACAGCTGCTTATTTTTTAAATTAATTTTATTGAGAAACAAGTAGCAATGAGACAGTTTCAAAACCAAGTAATAGGACAGTTTCAATAATTAATACATTGCATATTGTTATCTTCTTAGTGTTTATTTATAGTATAAGATGCAGACATGATATCCTATCCAAACACTATTTGTGCAAATCTTTTTTTCTCATTGAATTAAGAGAAAATAGCTATATATCTATCCTAACTATTTTCTATATACAGATACAAAATGGTCTCTTTTGTATCCCCCTTTTTTGTTTAGTTTTATTAGAGATGGGGATTCCATTGCCGTTTAAATATTGTAGGTGCGTGAATTCAGCAAAATAATCGAATATAGTCCAGTAGTCCATAATAGGAGTGGGTTATCTGTAGGACTGGCAATGTCAGTCAAGTCAAGTTGTTGACTTGAGACTTTCACAGCTCAGCATATTAATATGGCTTTATTTTTTATACCTCATTTTTATACTTTTCTGCTGGATGGTTAAGACCTATATAACAAGAAATGTGTCTTTTGTATCTGATAATGTCAGTCAAGTCCCCTTAGGGTTTATTCTGTAACCCTGTAAATAAAGGTTTATTTGACTGCATAAGTTCTCATATAGTAAGAACTTATGCTCTCATACAGCTGTTTTTAAGGCACAGTGACAGAATCTATTGTTGCTACAGATGGTCTGCAAAGCTGAAGTATTTACTAGTTAGCCCTTATAGAAAAATTTGCCCACTTCTGAATGAAATTATTGCTGAGGTTATGGTTGGTTTATAGCACTCTATTGAGTGCTGTAAGAAAATTCAGGGTCCCAGTAGTGGGCATAAAGTGGAAACTTAGTTTAGAGAAATGTGGTGAGCCTCTGTGGGTAGGGCGCTCCTGAGGCCTGCAGGGTTTGTAAGAGTCAAAGCAGGTAGGAAATTGGGGCTGTACCTTCCAAGCAAATGAATAGTTTTGAGAGATCTGATTTCTACAGGGGAATAATATGGGTCAATAGACAAAAATGAAAACATATAAATACTACAAATATTATTGTCATTACATATAAAGTGAGAGTAAATTGTTAATGACATAAGCAAGTGGCTTTATAGCTTTTTCTGTAGAAAATTAACCACATAAAATCAGGTATCAAATTCTTAGAGCTGGGGTCAATGAACTTTTTTAAAAACAGCAAATAGGAAGTATTTTAGTCTTCACCAATGACGCAATCTTTGTCATGATTTCTCATTGCTATCACTGTGGCATGAAAACTACGGCAGTGACAAGGACAAGCATTGGCTGTATTTCAAAACAACTAATGAGCTCTGCACTTTGGATTTCAAATTATTTTTGTGATTCATAGAATACTTTTCTTTTTATTTTTCTGTCTGTCTGTTTTGCAGCATGGTCTTGCGCTATAGCCCAGGCTGGGTCTGAACTCATTATGTCATCCAGGCTGTCTTTGAATTTGTGCTCTTCCTTGCTCCAGCATCCAAAGTGCTGTGATTATGGGTGTTTCACACCAAGGATAGGTCACAAAATAGTACTCTTAATTTGATTTTTTAAATAATTTAAACATTTCTCTTAGGAAATATAGAATGCCAGGTGGAAGGGTGAATTTGGCTGATGGGTCATACTTTGCATCAGTCAATTTTATTCTCATATTTATTTACTGTAAAATGTGGGTATATTTTCTCTACCAATCATCAAGGGTGTTCATGGTAGAGTGAGAGACTTTATTCTGGAGAGTTCTTTGCATACAACAACATATGCAGATATAAGATACCAGCCTTCTGCAGTCATAAGCATTATTTAATTATGCACAGTTGCATTATGCATAGTTCTCTGGGGAGATGATGAGAAACTTATCTTTTCCATGAATAATTTTCCACAAGAGAGAGAAAAATAGGAATGTATTTTGCATATGTAATAAGCACAATATCTTTCTATTATTCTTACTATTTCTAGAACATTGGCTGGTAAGTCAAATAATTTCCTAAGCGGAGAAGGTTTTGAGCTGATGATATCAACTTGCAGATCCTGTTGTGGTTTATTTTTAATTTTCCTATTGAACTTATTTTCTACTTATGTAATTAGTTCATCAGACAGGCTGGATTTGAGAAGGTACAATCAGCCATCAGCTCTTTGTTTTCTAAAGCTACATCCCTTGAACCAACCTTCCTTAACCAAGAAGATTGCTTAGGCGAGTCTCATATACCTGCATATAATAAAACAGTCTTATCAGATTTAAATTTTAATTCAACCTTAATCAAAACTTGGATCTTTTATTCAATTCAGTGAACACCTTCCCCCTTTCCTCTTGAACCTGCTTCCTGATTCCTTAGTCTACCATTGGAAAAGAGCAATATTGTTCATTTGCATACAACACCTTTTGTTCCTCATTCATTTTTGTTGCTTTTCATCAACTGAGCTGAGAATTATGTGTATGTGTACGTTTGTGTGTCTCTATGTTGTATATGTGCTAAATATAAAACGGGAGTAGGAGGGAAATCTTATTTGTCTAATGCTATCTAATTTGATAGCTGGCATTTTCTTTCATGATGAGAAGGACTTTTTGGTTATTTCATGTAGAATTTTTAAGGACTCTGTGAGCATTTCATGAAGAGCAAGTACACTATAGGTGTCCTGTTAGACTACTGACTTCCCTTAGCTAGTGTGTACTGGCAGGGCAGTCTGGATATCCCCTTCATCTTGGAGCAAGGATCTTTTCAAGATGGCTGTGGCTCCACTTCTTTTCTATGACTCCACCTTCCTTTACCCACCCTTGCCCAGATACTCTGGATCTGTGTTTTTCTGAAGGATTCTTTTGCTGAGTTTCTTGTATCTTGAAGAAAATGAATCAATGATACAAGACTCCTACAAATACCTCTTAAAGTTTTGATTCTCTTTCTTACCCGATCATGGTAAGATTCTTCTATTCTGGTATAGAAATTTGTGATGAAATAATAGCTACTGTAGGGCTGGTTGTGGTTTCTTTGAGCATGTCTTCCATGTGATGTCTAACACAACCGTGTTGAGGGGGGGGGGGTTTCATTTTGGCTCCCAAAAGGCAATATGAAATTGCTCTTTCATTTGTGTGTGGCTATTTGCTTACCCTGTCATCATTATTCTTCCTGCATTCATAAGCAATTTGTAAGAATTCTGAATTCTCCTCAGTTTTAGTAGTTTTAAATAAAGTAATATTAAGTCCCTTCTGATTACTAATTATAAAGGTATTGAATTTAGTGGACTGATTTATTCACTTACTATTCAATGCCTACTATGTGCCAAATTTTGTGGTAAGTGTAAGAAAATGGGGATTTTCATATTGTGATCAGTGCGGCAGAAGAGGAAGCATAGGGTCTCACCTGAGGCTATAAGTGGCCATTGATTTTTACTGGGGTGGTGGTCATCTCAGGATGAGGTATTAACGTGAGTTCTGCAGGAATCACAAGAATTAAGTGGGGCCAAGAATGATGGGTGATCACTCCAAGCGAAAGAGCCTGACTGAAGACGTTGATGCAGTGGACATTCGGTGCAAGGAGGGAAAGTGAGCGTAGCTGGCAGGTTGTGAGTTGGGGGAATGTGGGGTGAGGCAAGGATAGAAAAGCGCACTGTCACAATGCAGGAGCTGCAAGCCACCCAAGGGGACTTGGTTTTTAGTTTAGGAGCAATGGGACATTGTTTGGAAGGTGTTAGTATAAGAATGGCACATTCTTATTTGCAAACTCAGCAATGTTTCTGATTCCACAACTTTTTTTTTTGGCATAGTGGCATAGATAATGAACGTGGTATGATTCATTTATCAATAGGAATCGATGCCTCAATTTCAGTCCAACAAAGGTCCAGAAAATCCATCTGGACTTAATGAGGACACAGACACACATTCTTCCAATGAAATATCACATTTTCTGTTGATTGGAGACAGCATTTGGTCAGACGAAGCTTTGTGTCAAGGACAGTCCTTTAAATAGGCCTTTCTGTTCCACAGAGACATTCTGATGTAGTCCTGCAGATTTCGAATAACCCAAGGGTGAGAATTTTGTCCTTTCAGTGTGAAACTGTAGCAACCCGCCACTTAGAAGACACACTATATAATCTCTCTACTCTTTGGTTAGTATTTTGCAGTCCAGAAATAGTCATCAATGCCTAATGTGAGTACGCAAAAGGTCATGCAAACACGAGCCCGTGACGACTGCAGTTCTCTATCTAGCCACGGGGTGGCAGTGAGGGACTGTACGTTCTGTTGGAAACCCAGGATCAGATGCAAGACGCTAGCCAGGAGAAGGGAATTAGTCCTCAGAGCTCTGCATTTTAGTATAAATTATAAGTCATTATTTATTCTCTACATCTTAAGAATTGAACTATGATTCATAGAACTATTCCTGTGCTACAACCTTATACATAGACAAACAGAGTGCTTCTGGCTATAATTCATATCGAATGGCAAGATTTATGATTTAAAGCTCTTACATCCTAGCACATTTTGCTGTTATTCAGCACAACCCCTCTTTTGCTGTAGATGCAAAATAATAGACCATAAATTCTTCAATAATTGCATGGAGGATTTGTGTTAATTTGGAAATACAGATAGCCGAAGTTGCCAGTTCACTATCTGTCGAAACACAGAGGATGAAAGGAACTTGGGGGAAAAGGCAGAAAGGAAGATCTCTGGGGAACATAAGACTTAGGGTTCTTGGTTACAGTTTAAATTTGGTCAGTGAGTCACAAATGAGGAGTGCAGAGAGGAAAAAGAGGAAGTCAAAGGAACATTGGGGGTCTCCACTCTGCTGATAAGACTTCGATGCTGTTTGTAAGTAGCTGTTTTTATCTATAAAATCTTAACTGGAATATTTTCCCAATTTCCTGTCTCCCCTGTGAGCCTGCTGGGTTTTGCACTTCCGTTTTGCGTTCCTCTGTCCCACACTGGCCCAAGTGTGCGAGGTGCTCCCCCACTCAGGCACTCTCGAAGGCTGGCTCCATTGCACTGTGTCCAAAACCTAGTTTCTCCCTCACCTAGGCCTCACAAAGCCTAATGGCTATGATGTTTACTTCCCATCTTTGTTTCATCCTCATCACTTGTCAAGGGTTTGGCAAAAACACATTTAAAATGATCGCCCAGCTTCCTCGGGTGGAAGCCTAATGGAATAAGGGACACTACTCCAGCGCAAAATGGGCCATTCTCTGGTGAATTCTTAAAATGCAGAGTGGGAGGTAAAGAAGTCAGCTCTCCTGGAGAGGATGCCAAACAGCATTTGCTTTGAGTTAAGTACTCATCTAGTCCTTCACTCTTATATGAAGAAAAGGTTCTGAGAGCTCGGATGTGCCCTAGAACTGAGGAGATATAGATAGCTCGTGGTCTGTCTTAGTTACATTGTCGCTGCTGAGCAAAATACCTGACCCTTGCAAGTCAAAAGAGAAAAGGTTTAATTTGGTCCACAGTGTGTAGAGGCTTCTGTCCATAGCTGGCTGCTTCCACGGCAGGGCAGCATGGCATACAAGAATGGGAGAGGAGGAGCAGTCCATGGCACAGTCGGCAAGAAGCAGGGCGGGGTGAAGTGACCTAGAAGGCTGTACGCTTCCGGGCACACCTCCTGCGACACACCTCCCCCACCCCAGGTCAGCTCCCCACAGCACATCTGGCTGTGGCCCCTTCATTGGACTAATTCAGTGGCGAATGTCACACACCCTGCTCTAGCCTCTTCCTCAAAATTCTATCTGTGAGTGCTTGAGAATTTGGGGGTATAATAGTCTGCTATAGAAACAAGCAGGGCTGGCGAGATAGCTCAGCCGTCTAAAGCGCCTGCTTAAGCAAATTTAGGCAAGCTTGCAGGGACCCATTTCTGCATCACATGCGGTGCCAGCCCCGCCCCCACAGTGGGCTGAGCCGGCCACAAAAACAAAACAAAACAAACACACGAACACGAAAAAACCCTCCAAGCGAACAGGCAAGTACAGTACAGTGTGAGACTGTTATGGTTATGTGACTGTTAGTGAAAAATAAGCTTCTCTTGAATCAAGCCAGGGGGAATTTATGAGTATTTCTTACTGTAGCACAGCATATCTCGTCATAATTACCAAACAGTATCTGAATGGAGAAGAACTGCTGCACACGTCCTCAGGCCATCTCTGAAGTCTTTTCTTTATGCTTCAGGAAGCAAGAGCTATTAGTGACCACATTTTGTTAGGTAAATTGATTTAGTTTTAACCACAGTATTGTAGGAATTGATCTTTCCTTCTCTCTGTCTTATGGAAGACTTATTCAGGTGGGTATTTCTGTTACTTACTGTGTGTTTAATGGACTTCTCCTGCGATTAGACGGTAGGCAGATTCAAGGACAGCTCGCATTATCCATTCTTAGAAAACTTGTTTCTTTTTAGTCTCAGGGCTCCGACCTGATGCAAATACAGCTCCATAATATTTTCATATATATTGCTATTCCAGGACACCAACGTTGCTTTTTTTTAATTTTAAGAGACAATATGTCGGATGCTACTGTTTCCAGCAAGCAAGTGTTACAGCTTACAGCCAATAGGATTGGAGCAAAAAGGTCACAAAAGAAAATTAAGTTTCATTTCAAATGCAGTTGAACTAGTTGCTAGGGTAATCATCAGGTGGGCTCTTTCAACCTTCTGCCAGAAGGGGGCAATGGTTTGCTTATCTTTCACCACACCAGCTCATTAAAGAACCAGCATTTCACTGATCGTATTTGAAATCACCCTCAGTATTTTGCAGCATTATTTTTACGTATATTTCAAGGGGTGGAAATAATAGAAATTTCTGATGACTCCAACATATATAAGAGTGTTTCAATGGATGTAGTTTATATACTTCTGGAGACTAAAGTGGAATCTTTTTAGTTACAGGATGATGTAAAAGGTAGCCTTGAGAAAAACCCAACACATAAATTCGAGTCCACGCTGGACCTTGTCCAGTGTCTGCTCTGTGAGGGGTTAACAGAGGATGGAAGCCCTCTATTTGTACAATTTGCTTCTCATATCCTTCCTCTGACTGAGGACAGCTAACACTCAGCAATCCTATAAAAAAGATTCTTAGATCAGCATTAATTTAGCATATTCAATAACAGCTAGTTATTTTGGATTAAGCATACTGGCAGGTGTGGTGGAAATGACAGTGGATTCTGAGTCCATGGCATCTCTCCAGACTTCAGGGAGGTACCTCGATGAGATACTTCCATGGTCTCTCTTATATTTGGATACCTATGTTTTTATAATCTGGAACTATTTTCTACTGCTGTTACTGACCTTCTACTACTGTAAATGCCATTTTTTTGTGCTATTACTACATGCGATGCTTTTCACATTCGCTATGACCTTTTGCTTCATAGCATTAATGTTGATATTATCAAATTTATCTATTTATTAAAGAATACCAAATGATAAAAAGAATAGAAATAATTCGACAGTAGTTGTTGTATCACGTAATGTTATCTTCGAATTAGCTGTTTAGGTAACCAGAGGTGAACCTGCAAAATTGATTTAAAAAAGTGATAAGAACTTGAAAAAAACAAATCTGAGATTCAGAGAAGTTCAGTGGATTATTGAAGGTCAAGGAGCTCCGAATTCAAACACTCAGGCTTTTGATTTTATATGCTTAACTATTATTATTTTTTCTTACAGTCACAGTATTTCCTTACAATGGGCTCCATCATGCCATAGGCTGGAGTGATTGCTGTGGTCTTTACCTCTGCCTGTTTCATCTTGTAAGTCTCTTCCTCTCCTCTCCCTATCAAATTGTTATTCATCGAGCATGGTCTAGTTTATGTCTACTCTCAAGCGTCACAACTGCAGCTCATACTAAACGCCTTTTCTCCTGTGAGCTTATTGCCTTTATAATCCATCCTGTGTATGTTAGATTTAACTCAATATATATATATATATTTTTTTCTCTTTTTTTCTGAGTTCTAAAAAGGTTACTTTCCTCAACATGCAGGCTCTTGAGTTGGAGATCACATCTTATTTTTTTTTTTAAACCCTTGCTATAAAGAGTGCAGGACTGCATAATGAGCCAGGTACCATTCATTTCTTTTTGGTTTCTAGAGATAGGTTTCAGGGAAAAAAAAATCCCTTTCACTTCTAAAAGGAAAAATGATGTTTTAGTCTTTAAAAACATTAAAAAATAAAAGACATTTCAAATCCCTCTGGCAGGTAGAGTCAATTACTCCACAAAGTGAATAGTTAGGCATTGTTACCATTATTATACAAAGTTAAAATTTGTAGACTATTTACTTTGAGTGATTTGACTTATATTTTATAAATGCTATTTTTACATCAGAAATAGCACTATGAAGAATGTAAATCTCCTGCTTTACAAATAGAATAACAGATTTACAATGATTGAATAATTCATATTAGCTCTCAAACAGACAGTAAATGGCTGAATAAAGGCTATAACCAATCTCCTGTCTTTTTCTCCCTCCTTCCCTCTCCCCCCTCCCTCCCTGCCTCCATGCCTTCCTTTCTTCCTTTTTTTTTTTCTTTCTTCTCTCCTTCCATGATTCCAGGTCTGGCTTTGCTGGTCCTGATCTAATTTCACTACATAATTATATCAGTTCTTACAAATGATGATGGGTAGCTATTTTGCATCCATGTAGGCTTCACTCCATCTAGAAAGCTTTGAGCTTTTGAACATTCTAAACTCTCTATTTTAAATTGCTTTCCCTCTATCTAGGTATCTAGTAGGATTTCAGACCTCTTCATTGTGCTAAGTAGAATTAACAGTTCTCTGAAGATGCCTGCACCCTAGTCCTATGAATTTCACACATCTTGTAAGCACAGGATGCATATGTGACTAAATTGAGGGTCCTTAGATAAGATTATCCTAAGGACTCTAAAGTTCACCTCAACGGTCCTTTGAAGAAGGAGGCAAAGAGAACAAAAGTCACACGCGGCTATTGATGCTGGAAGCACATGTTGAAGTGATGCTACCGGGAGCGTCACTGCTGCAGCTTCTACAAATTGGCGGGGGCAAGGAAGAGAGTCTCCCCTGAGCCCTTAGAAGGAGATGGTCCTGCCAATGTCTTGGCTTCACTCCCTTAAATCTCATCTTGACTTCTGACATCCAAACTGTAAGCACATAGATGTGTGTTGTTTTAAGCTATTGCTTCACACTGGTTTTTCATCACAGCAATAGGAAACCAAATACAGTAAGAAAGAGTGCTGTTGGACGTCCACACTTCCACAGGCTGCAGAGCACGGTAGAGTCCAGTTGCTCATACTAAACCCTAATGGCAAGAAAGAGTGAGTCCTCCAGAAATGTATGGATAAGTAAGGGTCAGCTCAAAACACTGCTGACTGAGCAGGATGGGAAAAATGGAACCAAATCTCCACTCCAGTAAAGTCTGTATTTTGTCAATGTGGAGGAAAACTTATGGACATGGCTTCCTATTGTAGCATGGAAAATCAGATTAACTCCTTTTTTATTTTTGCAGTGGGAGGTAAATGCTGGGGAGGAAAGGACTGTGCCAATGAAAACTGAGCCAAAACTGCTCATGAGGTTTTCTTGAACTGGGAATGTGTTCTGTTACTAGAAAGAAGATGAAGAGACAGAAATGCAGGGTATGTGTAACCAACAGAGGAGCATGGAAGATCATTCAGAAATTTTAATTATTTTATCAGAATATTATCCATCCACTTGTTTATTTGAAATTGAGGTCCTTAAGGATGACATGATTTTTCTCTAGGTAGCAGATATAATACATGGCCACACTTACGCCAGTACAGCATTCAGAGATAAATTCCTTACAAAAAGCAGGTAACAGGGAGCAGTTAGAAGGGCTATGGTACTCAATTTAGATGTGGCAAAGCAAGAAACCCCACCTCTCCAAAAAACGAACAAACAAACAAGCAACTCCAGCAGTTAACAATACACACGATAGAAATAGAGAGGTATGGGAACAAACAACACGAAGTGTGAAGAAACAAGATTTTTAGATGGTACAATTACTTTTTTGAAGAAAGATCTTCTGAAAATTATTTTTCTAGTGTATTACTTGAGAATCAGTGGTTCAGAACTTGACACAACTCTTGCTTGATTAACTCAGCAGCTCTCCCGAGGTTTATTATTTGCCAGGACCCACTTGCAGCTTCTTTCTTAGTAGGCTGGTTAGAGGCAGAGTCCAATTTTTTAAAATCCATTTTTTTTCTCTTTTCACACAGTTCTTTTTTTTCTTTTAGAAGCATGCGTATCAGTTTATGGGCAACTACTAAAAATTGAGTTCCTCTCAGTATAATTGAGCATGAAGGATCATCAACATGCTAAAGAAAACGAACGCATTTTCTCACATCACCCAAAACAAGCTGATATTAAAAAATGTTGGTTATAGCCAGAAAGAGGTTCTGACTCCTTCATCAGGGTTGGATGAAGAGTTCAACCAGCAGGTGACTAGATTAGACCATGTGGGAATGGCAGTTGGACACAAGGCAGTTGCTACAGCAACGGAGGGACGCAGAGCCAGGCAGATGGGACCTGATATTTATAGAGCATGGCAGGTGGTAGGGACTTAGTCCTTGCTGCTTTCTGAAAGGATAGATATCAGCTAAAAAGGCAGTTACAGCAGGCAGGCAGATAGTACCTAGGGGAGGATTTTTTTGCCTTTATGCTCTTTACCATAATATAGTGGTTACCACATAAAAGTCTCTTTGTTCCTTCAAAAACTGAAAAGAAAAAAGCATATTTGGAGATGTGGAAAGGCAGCCCACTTCAGGAAGATTTGGTAGAAAATAGAGGACATACCAGCATCTTTTTTCCTGGGATGCAGGACCTTCACTGCTAAAACAGAGAGGGTCCCTGGTGCATCAGGGCAGGGGGTCACTTTAGTCCACATAGCTGAATTCTAGAAAGACTAGTTAGCATACATGGTATCCCTTTCCAACTTCCTAGATACCTTGTCTCATTGAACCCAAAATATGTGTTCAAGCGTGGCAGTGATTGACTCAGCTTGCTTTTAGTTTGTGTTTCCTCTAGGGTGAAAGATGAGGCTTTGGGAAAGTTTCTGATTTCTTCAGCAAAATGAAAGTGCCAGGGCTTGTTCATTTTCTGGGAGTACCGTGCAGTATCTGAGGCCGGGTAACTTTGTAGGGACAAGAGATTTATTTAGCTCTCATTTCTAAAGATTTATGGGCCAGCATTACTCAGCCCTAGTGAAGTCTTTATGGCACATGGCAGCTCAATGGTAGGGTAGGCGTGTGTGGGAGTGAGAAATCTCCTCAGGACCCGGAAACCAAGGGAGAGGTGGAGTGGCCACATTTGTTCAGTCCCTTCCCTAGCACTAATTCAGGAATCCCGAGAGAACTGTAACCTAATCTCCCAAAGATCAAACTGACTCCACACCATGGCGTTGAGCACTGAGCCCCCAACACGTAAACCCTTGGAAGATGAATAACATCAAAACCATAGTTGTGTGTAAGAATCAAGATGGAATAACCTATTAATATGACATGATGGACTGATTCTTTCTCTTTTTGTTTTCTTTTTTTGACTTTGTGGCAAAATTCATTGAATCATCTTACTTTAATAGAACATACTAAAATGAAAGAATAGTTCCTAATTACATAAAGCAAATTTTCAAACAGCATACCGAATGCCATCAGCAACATTAATCTTTTTTCCAGAACTTTCTCACAGTGAAGAATTTATAATATTTATGTTTTGCTGCTCTTTTGATACTTAGGTTCACGAATGAAAAATGTTTGCTAATTTTTTCGACAACTGATTGCTCATAATTAAAGGAATATCAATTTTTTAAATGTAGATATCATGATTCTTACCATGAAAAAAAGGCCATACGACTTGGCAGCTATAACTTGGCCTTTGCAGCCAGGGGGACCTGGTTTCTACCATGAATTCAACTTATAGTTTAGGTAAATAAATTTATTTGTTGTGTAAAATGGGCTGATACTCCTTATTTCAAGAGAGTGAAAAAGAAAGTTTCATTGACTCGAGAGCTTTTGGCATTTTCATAGATAACTTATAAGTTAGAGCTCATCTGAAGCCAGGTGTGTCCACGTGGGAATCAGGTCCAATGATGGTCCCACCTCTTTCAACCCCATTCATGGTGTTCTGCAACCAGATTCCTTCAAGAGCAACTTATAGCTGCGAAAATGAACCTTCCCCTTCAGTGCAGTGAAGTGCAGAACATACTCTAAGCCAGCCAGGTGGACATTTGCCACTGTGGGACCGCTGAAGAAATCAGTAAGAAGGCTTTTCAGCCTTCTTTAGTCTTCAATTACATGAAAATCATCACCAGAAAATACTAACATAGGTTTTGTTCTCTCAGGACATTTACTGTTCTTAATATTTTTTAAAGATACACATTGAATTAGGTACATCTCAGTACCTAATTCAATCATATCCAGCATGTGGTAGTCATACATATGACCTATTTACTAGGTTATTAGGATGCTTATTATGGGATCCAAATATGAATGAAGAATAATCAGACTTCTTTGAAAAGAATTGTAGTGATTTCTGATCTTCACTTGGTCTTGTAATTTTTTTTCTTTTTGCATAGAACTCCAGATGGTTTTTTTCAGTGCCTACGTGTCTTTCAGGACTGTTGCATTTGCACTTCCCCCTTTAATCAGCGTAGCATTTTAAATATTTTCACTAGGTTTTGGGTTCTCTCTTCTGTGATATAAATGTGTAAAACTCTCAATTCAACACCATCTGCATAGTAAAGAACCAATTAATGGTAAGGAGGGAGCTATTGCTCTATGATGAAAGTTTTCATCTTTTGCTTATGTGAGATTAATGACAGCATTATCATATTTTCTAAACATAACTGTACCTCATCCAGAAGACTAATGGACTTGGTTAAGAGATAAGGTAAGCTGATACATACAATGTGGAAAACAATTTAGATTCAAAGTATTTTTTAGCATTGGCTGAAATCAAATAGGGTCGCCTAGCTTGTAAATTGCTAAAATGTAGCTCAAATCTGGAAGATTTATATTATTACACTTTGCTAGAAAAGATCACTACCCTAATATATAAATTTACCACTTAAAGTAACTTTTCGAAAAGATTGACTTATATATCCAAATAGTAAAAAATTAAGCATTTTATATAAAGGTTCCTGAAGACCAGGCAAAACAATTCCAGGCCTCCAAGAACTTAAATAAATTTAGTGTAACTGTTTCTAATTAGTTGACAATGTTTGAAGACAACTTTTATAGGAATATGACTACTGTTATCTTTCTTGGTGAATATATCCATTTCTAGGAAGGCAGATCTAGATGTGTGTGAGCCAGGAGTCTACTTCATCACACAGATCTGCTTACTGAGTTTTTTTTTTTTTATTCCAAATTATATGCAGCCTAGTCTGGTAAATTATACTCCTGATTAGCTTCTTCACATGCTGGTTTATTTTTAAAATTTATTTGGTACTACATAGGTTCTCCCTATGTGGCTTGGACTCATAGTGATCCTCCTGTTTTCAGCCTCCCCAGCACTGGAATTACAGGTGTGCGCCACCATGTCTAGCCTTGGTGGCTGGCTCATCACACCTGGGGCCGGGGCTGGTGTGGCATACGGTACCAGGGATTAAACCCTGGCCCCTGTGCTTGCCTGAGAAGGTGCTTAGCCCACTGAGCTGTCTCATTGGTCACTTGCTGTTTTTTATCTGGGGCAGAGGAGCATAAGTTTTTACTATGTATGTCAATGGTTTTCAATGGGGCATGTTTGCCCTGTCGCTCCCCAGTAGTTGTTTGCTGACGTCTAAAGGCATATTTGATTATTCTGAATGCAGGAGAAGGATGCTGCCAGCATGTAGTGGGAAAAGGCTGACAATGAGGGGAGGCATTCCCCAGGGCTCAGGATGACAGGGCAGGCTCTCCTCTGCTGTTCTAGTTCTTCTCTTGTATGCAACAGAACTACCATAATCACATTTGCTGATGATTTTACCTTTTTGCTGCTGTAAAATTACAGAAAATATCCATGTGCCCTGCTTAATGCCATTTTCAGGTTTGTTGTGAGCAGGAATTTTACCAACAAGTTCTTGAGATCCTGCTTATTGTGGGCTCATTGCTGAGGGCCAGTGGGCAGTGAAGAGCAAAATTAGCTAAGATCTCTGTTCACAGAGTTCAGTCTTCTGAATGAACTGAACAATGAGAAATAAGTACATAATAAAACTTAACATAAATATCATGAAAAAGCCACAAAGTAAAGATAACAGAGTTTTCTTGAAGGCAATACTTAGAGAAGATTTGCTGAAGCTAACTGCTGAGCTGAGACTTGGAGGGTCTGATGGGGATAATTTTCTCTTTTCCTTGCTTATTTTGCTTTTCTCTTAGAATTAGAATATGAATGTTAAGAAGGCACACTATTGCTGAGCTACCTGCCCAGGCCTTTTTATTATTTTTCTTTTATTTTGAAATAGGGTCTTACTAAGTTTCCCAGGCTGGGCATATGCTTATAATCTCCCTGCCTCTGTTTTTGTGCAGCTCAGGTTGTTACAGTGGACCTGTGCCACGATGCCAGGCTGTGTGCTATTCTCTAGAGGATGAATAGAAAGATGGTCCTTGTAGTGTAACTGGCACACAAGTTTTGAGATGGGCAAAAACTGTCTTTTAGAAGATCTGAAAATAGCTATTACACATTTAGTGAGAGACAGGGAAGGATAAGATAAAATTACAGACAAAGGGATAGGCAGGCATGGGAGTGGGTGAGTTGTTACAAAAATTTCAGCTAGTTTGAATGATTTTGTAAATGTAAAGAAACCCATTGAAAGGACTTGGGCATATATGATGGTCAAGCTTGATTTGTTACTTGATTGGATTTGGGCTCCACTCTGGGAGATTTGCGGAGAACTCTTTTGGGAACATCTGAGTGGATCACCCAGGTGTGACTTGGGACCCACATATGTGCCTCACACGTTCCCTGCTGGTACTGTTCCCTGCTCCATTTCCCACCACCATGAGCTCAACGGCCTTGCTCCATCATGCCCTTCCTACATAGTGTTTCTGTCTGTCAACAGCTGGTTATGGGCTGTACCCCCTTTAAACATTAACTTCATGAAAGCTTTCCTCCCTTAGCTGTGAGTGTTGAGTATTGTGTCCCACAACAGGAAAGCTGACCAAGGCAGCAAAGGGCTTATTTATGGTTTTACACATAAGCTTATTTTGTGGTGGTACCAGGGATTGAACTCAGGATCTTGTGCTTGCCAGGCAAGCATTGATTTCACTAAGCTATCTCTCTGGCCCCCGTAAGGTTTTGCACAAATCATGTTGACACTGATGGAAAAACACTTGAAGAGAGACAAGAGAAACAGCAAGAAACTTACTAGAAGGTGACTTTTAGACTAGCCTGGCAAGAGATAACCTCTGTAGGAACTTAGATAGAAGATGAGGAAATGTGATCTAAAGGCATAGCTTAGAAGTAGATGAGATAGGGAGCCGGGGAGATGGCTCAGTAGAATAAGCGCTTTCCTGGCAAGCTCAAGGGCCTGAGTTCAATCCCCAGTTCTGCCAAAAAAAAAAAAAAAAAAAAAAAGAAGTAGATGAGATAAGGCCTCTGGTGGATACATTTGGAAGAGTGTGCAAGAAAAAGAATCAAACATGCTTCTAAGTTTTCTGATTTGTAAAACTAGGTACTGATGGTGCCATTTAGTGGCAGATATAAATGGCAGAGAAAAAGTTGAAAGGCATGGAAGGTACAGGTGTTAGAGGACAGAAAGAAATAGTTCTGTTTTGGATATGTTAGTTTTGAAATGCTTGTGAATATTCTAATTAAAGATTCCAAGCCAGCAGCTGCAGAAGCTTAGAAGATAAGTCAGGGTAGAGATATATTCAGAGAGTTACCTGCAAAGGGAATTTAATTAAGGCTGCAGGAATAGATGTAGTCATTTGGGAAAGGATATAGTGAAAGAATAGTAGGAGGGGACCTGGGTCTGAACACAAAAGGACTTAAATATTTAGAGATCTGAGCCAAAGAAATGGAATATATTGTATACTGACATTCTAGTTGTTAAAATTTTTATTCTCTCTCCTTATCCCTCAAATTTTAAACTTCACATTTCAGTCATGTTTCCTTTTCTCACTGAACTCACAAATGTGTTCCCAACATTAATCTTTAAATTGAGGTGCCTCTAATTGCTGCTACAAGAATCTTAATACTATGGGGAGAATGTATTCCATCTTTTTTTTTCATAGTTATGGAAAAGTAAGTTCTATTTTGCATCATAAAATTCTCTTTGTCAGGAATATTTTTAAAATGACATCTGGTAAGACATACTAGGATTTTACGTGTTGGTAGCCCCTATGAAAATAACCTTCTACCCTATAAAGTGTCTACAAGTCTTATCAGTTTTTCAGATTGGTATTTTTCCCTGGAAATTTAGGGTATTTTTATTTTCCAGGGAGTATAAAAATGGAGGCTTCTCCTTCCTGCAAGAAAGAAAAAATGAAATGAAGCCCATGTCTCCAATATCCTCTTATTTAAGCAAAAGATTTCAGGAAATTCTATTAAAAATATTTACACTAACAATCAGAATGAGTCAGCAAAGAAGGTTGAGAAAGAACCTTTATAAAATGAAAGGGAAGGAGTATCTAGCTGTATGAAAATGGTTCATTTCTGAAGAAAAACCTACAGAATCACTGTTTTGACAACAAAAAGCAATAGAGGAATTTAACTGTAGCTTTTTTTTTTTTTTTGTCATTTTGACTATACAGCTGAGAAACGAGTCTTGAAAGGGCCAGTGTCATATAAACTTTCTATAGGTTTGTATGTTACACATTGGTTTGTCATGAATTTAGCAGCCATATAATGGGATACTGAATGAGCCAGACACAGGAAACTCTTGAGGAGCTTGAGTTTAAAGTAGAAGTTGTGTTTTATGTCATACTTCTTGTATTGCTTATATAATATAGATCCAGTAGGCACATAGTTTTGGAGGGTTGTACATAGGTGAACAAAATGAAGAGAATTTTTATGTTCATGGGACTTATAGCTGGAAAGTCATTGAACAAGATGAACTTATGAACTAAAAAATTTTATCTGTCAACCTGTCAGGGCTAAGGGATGCCCAGATAGCTGGTAAAGTATTATTTTTTGGTGTTCTGGGAGGGTGCTTCTAGAAAAGATTAGTTTTTCAGTTGGGAAACTGAGCAAGAAAGGTCACCTTCATGAGTAATAGGAGTCCTCTTGAAATTTGTTGAGGCCCTGAGTAGGACAAAAAGACAGAGGAAGGGCATTGTGACATCTGTTTTCTCCTGGTCTCTGCCATCAGCATTTCCAGCTTTAGGTGTCTTAGGAAACAGATCAGAACTCACTCTGTTGAATTCCTAGGTTCTCGGGCCTTCAGGCATAGACTGAGGCACACCACTGGCTTTCCTGGGCTGCCATCTTGAAGACTATGGTGGTATACAGCCCCATAAACATGGGAGTTAACCCCTCATAATTTTATTCTATGTGGAGGATTGTATCTCAAGTCCCTTACAGATATCAAAATATGCAGATGCTCAAGTACCTTACATGAAAAATGACACAGTATGTGCAGGTAACCTGTATCCATTAAATCAGCTCTATATTACTTGTAATACTAAATGTAATGCAAATACTATATAAATAGTTGCCATATTGTTTAGGGAATAATTATAATAAAATATGGCTGTATGTGTTCAGTATAGACCCAATTATATTTTCAGTTTTGATTGTTTTTCTTTCAATCCATGTTTGTTTGAACTTGTGGATGGAGAACGTGTGGACACAAAAGGTAGACTATATTCTGTTGCTTCTATTTTTCTAAAAATACTGAGCAGCAGAGCTTGCATCAGTTCTAAACACTGGGAATTGGACTGGCTGACACAAACTCTAACTCCACCTTGAATGGAAAGGCTCATTTTTCACATTCACAAAAAGTTCATGATAATGATGTTTCCCTCATGGGGTAAATGTGAGGATTAAATGAAGGGATGTGGGAAAAACACATGCTTTTGACACATTTGCTTAAAACAGTAACGTCTTGCCACAGTTGGAGGTAATTCTTCACTTAGAGCTCTGACCTGTAGCTTTGATGGTTCTCACGCTGTCTTCATTCATTCACTACCTGCTTGGAGCTGCTGGTCTGGAAGGCTCCCTGCTTAGCAGGTTTTTACCCCGAAACAAGTGCTTCAAACTTTGTGTGCTTCAAACTTGGTGACTCAGTGCAATGGAAATTTGTATTATATGTAATTTCATTGATGTCTTGAACAGGACAAAATGGTGGAGGAAGGGCAATCCATTCCTCTTTCAATCCCAGCAACTTTTGACTTATTCTAATCAGAGTAGGAAAATATTGAAGAAAAGTAAAAGAAGTTGTATTCACTCTGTCCAATTCTTTAAAAAATCTGCATGAATATTCATGTCTTTGTTCAGCACCAGTGACAGTAGAGAAAGGTTGGCCTGGCATTTCCTCCCTTGAGTATATTCTTTGGTTTTCTTCAGATGATTTCCTGTACAATATCTACATTGTGGAAAAGGAAGTTAAGAGTTGCTTATCTGAGGGATGCTAAGAATGGATATATTTTACATCTACATGCTCTGGTAATTTCTGTGTTTGAGTAGTGAAGTGTATTTTAAATACTTTTAGATTTTGTTTAATTTTTTTCTGGAAACTATAATATAATTTGTATTACCCAATTGAAGAACAGTCTTTGATTCTGAAGATGTAGCTCTGTGGCACAATGTTCACTTAATATATGTGGGTCTGAGCCTCAGCTCCATTACAGAAAAGAATTAAAGTAAATAAAGAATGACACCCTGTTATGGAAAACTTCTGTAAAGAGGAATTACTCAATGCAAAGACTAACAGAAAATGTTTATATATCAAATGTAAAATAAGGAAAGGATCTGCAAAATAGAAATACATCTTCTTGTGTGAACCAAGGGCTGGATCAGATTGGCTTTCCAGAGGTAACACACATCATTGCTTCTTAGCCTCATCGATGTGGAGTCTAGGCAAGTTACTACATTGAATATTTGTCATACAATGAAAAAAAAAATCCCAGAAACTTGACACCCCTACCCTGAGGATTGCTCAGAACTTTTCTTTCAAAAACGCTTCCCAGATTCTGTTTATCTCAAAAGAGAAGACAGACTGATCTGAATTCTGCAACTGACTGCCCTGAGCCTCTGCAGTGTGCAGATTTGAAATTGACTTTCTCCCTAGAGGATGTTTCTCAGATGCAGGAGGGGGAAAAAAGGGAGCTCAGCCAGGACATCTTTAAAGATCTTTTTTCTGAAGCAAAATACAAAGTGTGCTCTTTAGACAATGCATTTCCAGTGTTCTAAGCTGTGACCTTACCTACTTCAAGTGAATACCAATGAAAATCAATTCTTCCCTTAGTGAGAACCTGAATTCACTGGGGTTAGAAGGTAGGTGAGAATTGAATTTAATATATGAAGGAAGTCACACTCTTTCCAGGGCCTAAAATTTTTGTTTATAGGGAAAGGATCAAGGTGAGTGGCTATTGGGCATTCACCTTAATTTTGGGATTCCCCAGAATTTAAACAGAACATCTATCCAGAATTCAACATGACCGTGTTCACCTTCAATTTGACAACTGTGATGCTGCATAAGTTCTTGGTACTGGATGGGCAGAGATAGGTTCAGGTTATGACTATCACTGACAACTCTTAAATCTCAGGAATTTTTTACTTATAAAATATTGAGAATAGCTTGGAGAGTTGTTGTGGTAATTAAATGTGATTATAATGTAATACAATTAATGCAGTACTAGGACACATTGGGTTCT
>PVKA01012354.1:0-58092 GCA_004027165.1 Ctenomys sociabilis
AAAAAAAAAAAAAAAAAAAAAAAAAAAAAAAAAAAAAAAAAAAAAAAAAAAAAAAAAAAAAAAAAAACTCTTGGCAAGACTTGGTAGAAAATGATCATCAACGTGTCAGTTTTTCCAAATCTTGACTTTGACGTTGGAACAGTGGTTCCAAAACAAAATGAATCTGATTTTGTCTCCTAGGTCCAGTGAAGAAATTCAAACATATGGGTTGAACAGAAATGATCTTATAATTTTCCCTTCCTTGAGTTCTCAAAACTGATGGAAAGGGCTTCACTGAAAATGTGCTACAACCCTGTGAAGTCAACTTCTCTTAGGTCATGCACACTCCACTCAGTATACTAACAGCCTGTGACATCACTCTATAGCTTGTTCCCTTGGAATGGACAATGACCCCCAACACAGGGACCTTGGGTCTGAAGATTTTTGCACTCTACGTAGTCATGTGAGTGTTTGAAGAATAACCTATGATGGGTTGTGAAGAGTAAAGGTCTCCACCGACCCTCCCAGTCTTCCCTGTGCTGTTTTTCCTTCTAGAAGGTGCTGACAATCTGTAATCCAGGTTTGTCTAGGAATCCAATGCCTCTCAAACCTTCTCAGACCCCAAGAAGTAGATTTCTCTCTTCTATGGAAGAACTTTCCAAGAATGAGAGGAGTTTTTAAAAGAAATGAGGGACCTGGAGAGAGTCCAGAAAGAGGCTAATCAGCCTTTCTAGGAGCTGTTTCTTCAGTGGTTTCACTTGCAAGGACCCCAACGGCTGCCATGATGGCAGGCAATTCCCTCTTTAATTTCCTTCACATGCTGTTGTACATCATGGGCAAAAGGATAACATTTAAATGAGTTCTGGGGCTGGGGAGATAGCTTGGTAGTCTAAGCACCAGCCTGGCAGTGCAATGACCTGAGTTCGATCCCTGGTAACACATTTGAGTGCTGGCCACACACAGAGCCAGTCTCCAACACCCAGCCTGGTGGCACATGCCTATAATCCTAGCACTGGGGAGGTTGAGACAAGATGATCACTACAAGTCTGAGCTGCATAGTGAGATGCATAAATAAAATACTTCTTTAAAAAATGAATTCTGTTGTCAACATCATGGAAGCAAACATATCAGAACTTAAAAGTATGATTCATATTAAGAAAAGTTGATAAAATAACTTAAACTCAACAACTTACTATGTTCCTTTTTTTTTTTTTTTTTTTATGGGACAGAGTCTTGCTATGTAGTCCAGGTGGTTATGAAGCCACTATGTAGCCCAGGTTGGCCTCCAATTTACTGTGACCATCCTGCCTCAGCCTCCTAAGTGCTGGGATTACAGTCACCACACCCAGCTAATTCATTCTGTATCTCATGTAGAACTAGAAAACTTTGAAGTCCCCATGCACCAAAATAATAACAATAATAATAATAAAGTATATAAGGAGATGGAAATGTTAATTACCCTGTTATACAGTTTATGATGTTAAAGTTGCCTAATAGTTATACAACTTTGTATAACTATAGTAGGCCACTTAAAAACAAAATAAAGCTGCAGCCAAATAGCTCAGTGGGTTAAGGTGCCTGCTTAGGTAGATGCAGGGGCCCAGAGTTTGATCCCTGAATGGGGCCTACTGTGCTGGCCCCATTTCCAGGGCACACTGAGATGGCAATTGAGACTGGGCGTGGTGGCACATGCCTGTAATCCCAGCACTTGAGAGGCTGTAAATAGGAGGATCACTACAAGTCCAATCTTCGCAGTGAGACCCTATACACCCTGTACACCCTGTCCTAAATACAAAAATAAATAATTAAAAATAAATAAATACTTTAAACTCTGCCACAGAAATATTTAAGTCAACTCTGATGAAAGCAATAGTTGTATGCATGACAAAAGTGGAGGAACATACTTTTGAGGGTTTAGTTGAGAAAGATTCCAGAGCTGGATCATGTGGGTTTGAAGCCAAGTGACTAACCGCACACCCAGTGTGGTGTTACCCAGGAAGTGGGCCATGAGACCACCCAGCCACCCAGCACTGCACTACAAACAGTACCTCACTGCCTCACACACAGGGCAAGGCCTGTCACAGTGAGGAACAATTCCTTATTACGATTATCCTGAAGAACATCTGAGTTTAAATAGTCAGGTACTATATGAGGTGAATTGGTTTTAATTTTATTTAGTTTAATTTTTTTTAATTTGGTTGCAAGTTTGATCCATTGCTCTGAACACAGGAGAAATGGGTACATGGCAGTTAGCACAAACTGCAGGCAAGAAAAAGACCAAGACAGATTTGAACGCTGACTTTTTAGAAAGATCTTCTAAAACTTTATTTATGTTCATTTCTTTTACATGAATGATCAACCTTTGTGTGTCACTGATTGTCTGTGACATTATGTCCAACACAATACCAAATGGGGAGTGACAGAGCAGCACAGGACGTGGTCCTTGCAGTTATCTGTGATTAGAAAGACACAAGTTAAAAATCTCTAGGATCTAACAGTCCCTTAAAGGAAGAGTGACTTGGGAACACATTTGCTCTGGCAGGGTGAGAGCTTAGTTGGTGACCTTCAACTGTCCAGAGTTGCCGGAAGCCATCACACTTGCAGGGGCTGGGGCTTATGGGTGTGGAGGGTGAAGGCCAGGACCAGCTCCTCCCCGGCTCCAGGACACAGCGCTCTGTTTGTTCACTGCATCCTTTCGCTGCTCCTTACATGTCTGGCTTTGACAGTGAAGGACAAAAGGGTCTGCCTGAAGCCGGCAGCAGATTCTCCCAATATTCTCTGTTAGCCCTGTATTTAAAAATATGTATCATTAATTAACTGAAAGATCCATTCTTGTTGTGTGAGTCCAATGTCACAAATGCAAACATATGTAAAATACGTGCATGTATAGAAGGAATGTGTGTATTCTCACACGTATGCATTTTGGTAGATGACGAAGCTGAAGCAGACCTTTTTCAACTACCCAGTCCTGCTAGCTGTGTGAACACTGGGGCCTCTCACAGCTACCCTTCTAGCAATCGCTAGGTTTCATATCACCTTTCAGAAAGACTGATTTCAATTATACATGTTTTTAAGAATTACAATTCATTCTGAAATTTCTAGCAGAGTCTTAACTAAATTTAATATTTAACACAAGGAAAAGCAAATTAAGATAGTTTTTAATGTAAAGAAGAGACAAAGTATTTTTTTTTTTTTTTTTTCAGTACTGGGGATTGAACTCAGGACTCTATGCTTGCCAGGCAGGTGCTCATTCTACTGAGCTATCTCTCTGGCCCAAGACAAAGTATAATTCTTCAACACACAAATTACTTCAGTATTTGTTAATACTTGTTCATTTTTAATGTTTATTTGGTACAGAGCCTTACTATGCAGCTTGGACTCATAGTGCTCCAACCTGTCTCAGCCTCCTTGGGGCTGGGATTACAGGTGTGATCCACCACACTTGGTTTCAGTGGCTGTCATGGCATGTGGTATTGGGGAATTGAACTCGGGTCCTTGTGCTTGCCAGGCAGTCTCTTAGACTGCCAAGCTATCTCCCTGGCCCAGGTAGTATTTGTTCTTTGTGCTTTTGTTGTTATTTTTTGACAAAGAAAGACATACAAATTTCCTGGCCACAAATCTTTGAGTTAAATATATTTTTATAGTTCTTTCCACTTATTTTATGGAACAATGAAGAAATTAATGTTTTTGGACCATTTAATGTCAGAAATCTGCAGGTTACACAGGTTTCTGTGACATCATACATTTTCTAAGCATCACAAGGTTTGAGAGCTCAGGGTTCAAAGATGTCACGTTTTATTATTCTACAGAGCAATGTGATTTTTGTTTGTTTGTTTTCTTTGCAATTCTGATTTTTATTTCATGAATGCTATTTATAATTATAGTAACACTGTAAACATTCTTCATTGTCTTTATGATTTTAGAATCAATATACAGATGGAGCTTCAAGACAAAACACAAGTTTTAGTTTAAAAAGGCAACTAAGAGAAGAAGTAAACATTTAGTGCAACATCTGGGAAAAGGAGAACAATGGGAGAGAGGGAAGAATATGTGATTTAGATTCCTCAACATTTATAAAAGATTATTGGTAATTAATGACTAAAATTGAAAACCAGGCATACAGGCTATGAGGCTTTAAATAGGCTACCTTTATGCTGGGATCTGAATTTCCCCATTCATATTTTTAGAAGGATTTTTTTTGGCTAGCTCAGGCTACCTTAATGGCGGTCTGGTGTGGCTTGTGGAGCTAGGGATCGAACTGTGGTCTCCTGCCCCTGAGTTTGCCCAAGTAGGTGCTTTAAACAACTGAGCTAACCTGCAAGCTCCATCCCCCATTTATAGTTTTCAACCTAACCATCAGTGGGATTATCTGAGGAGGTAGGGTCTTTGGGAGGTCATGAATCCACAAAGGTGGAGCCCTTATGAAGGGATTCCTGCTTTTCATGAATGAGACTCAGGAGAGCTTGCCCTGCTCCCGCCTCCACAAGAAGACCCAACAATAAGTGGCTGTGAGAAAGTGGCCTGAACACCACACCTGCCAGCACTGTGTCTGGGACTTCTAGCCTTCAGGACTGTGAGAAATAAAGTTCCTTATACGGTGATGGTATCTTGTGGTAACAGCCTGAACAATGAAATAAAATGGGAAAGGGACTGGAAGGGGTGGCTTTTATTTTCATTTTATCCACTCCCATACTTTTTGAATTTTCGTTATCATATACATCCATGGTATGGTAATGGTAATAAAGATAATAAAAACATTAGTTTAAAAATTCATTTTAAAAAGAAATTCATACCTTGCTCTAATCCAGGGCTTGGTGTGCATACTGAGAGCACTGCCCCAGCCTCCATGCTTCTCGGAAGCAGGTGGCAGGAATCCTCTTTCTGGAGCCAGCTCCTCCGCAATCGCCCTGATGTGGTAGGGCTCAAACCCACAGCACCCACCGATGTAGCGGGCCCCCAGGTTGTAGGCCTCTCTGGCGTATTTCTGAATATCCCATCGGGTGGCCACTCTGGGTTCCAGGCCTGTGATGTAATAGTTATGCCATCTCTATTACTGTCACCCTTTTAAAATGTATTCATTCCAATTAAAGACCCATCAACTTTAGTTATACATTCTTCAGATAATTCATTTTGGTTAACACTAAATGCTTTTTGTCTTGTCTGTTGTCATAACATACAAATGTACTGTAGTTTATTACAGCCAGTTGCATTTTGTCACAGTGAGAAACCTAAGGCCCCCTCTTCATGCCAGAGCTCACCAAAGGGATATTCTGGTAGGTCCACGAAGCCCCCCTTGCCACAGTCTGGGGTGTGGAAGCCCAGGGGCTGCACCATCAGGTGGGGGCTCAGCCCTGCAGCCCCCAAACCCTGCTTCATGAGGTGTAGTGTCCGCAAGCTGGTCTCGGGCCCAAATCTGCAGTTCACACCAATGATGTCAGCCCCTGTGGAGGGAGACAGACTGCTCATGCTTCATCCTTTTTCCGCATATTCGCTTTATGAAAGTCATAAGCTCCCTGAGAATCAGCCACCCCAAGATTTACAGGTGAAGCAATTGGTGGCAATCAATTCTTTCATTCCCTTTCTATTCTCTTACTGATCTCATCATATTAAGCAAACATCATTAAGCTTCATAAACAGTTGCAGAACCACCCCCCATGTCCTGGGCCTAAGTTACCTGCCCTTGCCAACTCCACGGCACATGCCCCAGGTGTCACCCCGTGCATGTCTCCCTCGGGGCCGATGCACATGGTCACCGCCACTGGCTTGCCCAGTTCTTTTAAGACTTCCACAGCCCACACAGCTTCTTCTTTATGCTCAAAATACTAAGAGAGAGGTCATGTTTTCTACTGGTCCAAGTAGAATGACAGAGAACAAAAATTGCAGAACAGTCATAAAAATGACCACATATAGGTATAAAATCTGCTAAGGAATGTATCTCCCACACTCTGATGAAACAATACCTTTCCAAGTAAATATTTTAATTCCTTCCAAAATAATATATAGATTTTCATTCAGGGATCATCATTTGGTGAAATGATAGCTGTTAGTAAAACACATAATTTGCATATTTGAAATCATAATTTCGAAGGACTAAAAACTCAGCTTACAAATTGGTCATGTGTTATGCTTCAAAGTGCTTTTATATGTATATATTCACTTCTGTATATAGAAGGGCAATGCCTTTTCCCAGAAGACTGAATGCAGAACAGAAGGAAAGCCACTCAGTCCCCTGCTAGCCTGGTCTGATGAGGCACCCAGGTGCTTCTGTGGCATCCCAATCCAGAAGCTGAATTTGGGGCAAATAGAAAAAAGCTGGCCACAATCTCAGTTTCTTCTTTCTTGATTTAGAAACACATTTGGCAGAAGCAGTATGAGAAATGACAGGACACAAGAGGATCAAATAGAGGATACAAGCACACCAGGTAACTGTAGATAACTCCTCCAGTGGCTTGGCTGGGCCCCGTGGTGAGGCTGGGTCTGCTCTGGAGCAGGGATGGAGAGCAAACACCAGCCAGGCCACCCTTACTTCAAAGGTCAGTGTGCGTCCTAGCGGGAGACACAGCAGGAGTATGAACCAAGGAAGAGAAGGGAAGCACTCAGTGCAGAGTCATCTGGTGGGGCCTGGATGAGCTAGAGCAGCCAAGTGCAGTGGTACCTTGATGTTTGCCTTTATTGCTTCCAGGAGGCACAGCAAAGGCATGGAAGTAATGAGTATCAAGGGGTGATTTGGGCTGGAACAGTGATGAGGCACAAGGCTACTGATACCCATAAGGTGAGTACTTGGACAAAATTTTGCATCAAATATGTTGAGTAACAAACTGGAGGAGTTTCAAGACAGTGGAACACCAAGGCCTGACTGCACCTTGCTCCCTGCCTTTGGCACAACCCAGCATGCTTCACTCTCAAGGATCTGCTCAACTCCTGTCCATTTCCTCTTTTAGGGTCCCTGAGCCAGCCACCACAACCACCCAGACTTGACAGAACTCCTCCAGTGGCTTATGTCAGGTCTCCCTGGTTGTCCCTTGGCCTCACGAAACCTAGTTGACAAGCAGGAGAGCAGTGGCCAGCCCTCAACGCACAGTCAGGTACACACAGGACATGAGCACATGAGGCTGGCCAGCACCTTGCTGAAAGCTGAGGCTATACAGTTAAGACTTGGCAAAATAAGCTGGATCCTGTTCTTCCAGCACTGGGCTTACCTCTGCAATCAGGAAGTCCACGTTTTTCCTGGCAAAAACCTCCAGCTGTAGTCGGAAAAGTTTTTTAATTTGAGCTTCATCCTTGTGGTATCTGTACATCGATGTTTGGCAGACTCCCCCTGCTACTAAAGCATCACCTTGGTCAGCCACTTCCCTGGCCAGGTCACAAGCAGCAGCATTTACCTCTTTCCACTGAGGTGAGAGAGCACAAGTCAAGATAGTAAGCTGGCATTCTGAATGTGACATAGCATAGCTAACAGAGGCAAAGTCACTCCTTTACACTGCAACATGAGAAGGCCAGCAGAGCTGGGTACAACCCGCAATATATGTGCGGCACTGTATTGCCATTAGGGTGCAATTACCACACCAGATCATAATAACTGTGTATTTGTTTGCCTCCATGCTTGGGCATGGCCCTCTCCAGAATAGGATCTATGTCCTTTTTTCTTAAAAAAAATTTCTTTTTGAGACAGGGTCTCACTATATAGTTCAGGCTGTCCTAGAACTCCATATGTAGCCCAGGCTGGCCTTGAACTTGTGATTCTCCTACCTTAGCCTCTTTAGTGCTGGGATTACTGGTATATGCCACCACACCCGGTGGGTGTGAGCATGAAGAATGGACCACTCTATAGTCCATGGACTGTAATAATAACATTTACTAGTGCCCATTAGATACTGGCTCATTAAATAAAGAGATGAACCTCCGCATTTACAACTATCACTGTGCACTTGCAAGACATTTCATATACTTCTGCATCCTTTGCCTCGTCCACGCTCCACCACAGGTCTACAAACACAGTGCAGCTCACCTTGCTTTCCATGTTGTCCTCGCTGGCCGAAAAGGTGAATGTCTGCATGACGTTGGACCCTGCCCTCAAGAATTCCATGTGAAGCTGACGCACTAGAAAACAGGTGGGTTTTTTAAATGGAAATTGAACAAATTATAATAAAAATGGCAGGTGCCATGTCTGTGGGAAACCTCAGCCCCATCTCTCTGAATCAGACTCAGCTACAAATTCAGCACTGATAAAAAGTCACAGATGAGGCCAGAGGGACTCAGGACACATGTGCGATCTGGAGGTGCCCTGCTGTCTTTCTGAGGCCTGAAGCCTGGTGCAGTTGCTCGCTGAGCCTGTGGCTGCAGAGGCCTATTGTACACCCTAGGTGCACATGGAGGGCGCAGATGTGGCACCCACGTGGAGCTCCTCCACAGTGAGCATGATAAGGAAGCTGAGGCAGGAGGATCCCAAGGGCTAGCCTACCTGGGCAACTTAGGACTTAGGGAGACCCTGTCTCAAAAGAGGCGGCAGGCTGGGGTTTCTCTGTGCAAATTTCACTTCTTATTTCCAGATGGGACACACAGCAACCCGAACAGCCTTAAGACTCTCAGTCATCCCTTTCTTTCCCTTCTCCATCTTCACCTCCACTCTATACCCTTATCCTTGCCACCTCAGCAATTCTTCCAAAACAAAGAATAATTTCTCCTTGGGCTGAATGGAAACTTCCTGCCTGCCAAGTAGCAGAGAGCGACCTTGGTCCTGTCCCCTCATAGGACCCTGGTAGACTGCGGAAGCAGTGGGATGTATCCTGGGTGTCCTGAGGGCTTGTCCAAAGGTCCTTGCAGCCACCCATATCCTGCACTGCACACACCATATGACATGAAAATTGAGTCCCTAGAGAGGCCCAGGGACTCGGGTAAGAGCATGCAGCTGGTCCCTGGAGAATTAAAACAGGACCATAGGTCTGCCTGGAATACACAGATATGAATAAAATCAGTGTCAATCAAGGCTACATTCTTAGTTGTATTTGATTTTTCCATATTCTTGTCTTTATTTTTCCACTTTTAAGAGCACAAATGCATGGAAAGAGGATAGAGTAAAGGGCTTCGATTTGATGTTATCAACTAGTCCCATTAGTTTCTTCCTTCAGTGCTCAAGCTGCTCCCAGCCAGAAGCATCACATGAAGCTGACTATCCCTCTGCTTTCTCACCCCACGCCTGGCTGGGTTGAGGAGTTAGGCTGAAGCCTGCCATTAATCGCTCTCACCAGAGAGGCTGCTGTGCTGTACACAACAGCAGGCAAAATGAGTAGTAATTGTTTTTGCTATTGTTAAGAAAATCCTTGAAAATCTATAAGTATTAAAATGTGTATCTTAGGGGCCAGAGAGATGGCTCAGTGGAATAAGTGCTTTCCTGGCAAGCACAAGGGCCTGAGTTCAATCCCCAGGTCCACAAACTAAACTGAACTAAACTAAAATAAACTAAAATAAAATGTGTATCTTAGTGCTGCTCTTATAAGAAGATGCCAGTGTGGTGGGGGGGGGGGGAGTTAAGGAAGGGAGCAGCAGAGGGAAGGAGGGAGGAAGGGAGGGAAGGGGGGAGAGATCATTTCTTCTGCTTTAGCTCACATTCTGCCATTGTCACCAAAACTTGGCAGTGTCACCAGTGGAAACTTCCCTTGGCAATGGTCACTATCAAACCTTGATTTTCTCCCACTTGAATTGAGCAGAATTTCACTCAGATAGATATTCTGGGCTGACTGGGCCACCAACCTGCATCCGGGTGCTCCACCACGGCTTCGGGAGTCCAGAGCCCCGCCTTCACGTAGCCCCGCTTTTCCAGAGTGATGAGGAAGCTGCCATCCCCAATCACCACCTCCCCGCTGGCCAGACGCTCCAGAATACCCTGCAGAGGAGAAAGAAGGAAAAGTCCCCTGAGCCCTTCTCAAAAACTACTTTTTTTTCCTTTTTAAATGCAAGTTCTAAGTGTATGAAAAGTGGGGCTGTGTCGTTAGAGCCACAGTTCTGTTAAAACTAGGTCTGACAATATTCCAGAGAGAGTGAGCAATCTTGGCCAATCCACGGACCTTTTTTGTGAAATCAGTCAAAGGACTACTTGTTTCTCAAGTAGGTCAAATAAATCATAGTGAAAGTGCTGATGTCCTAGTAATTTGTTTTCTCAACAGGTTCATGAGGATGCTGCTAGTTGCCTAACTAATATGTATTTTTCCCCTTCTCTGCTAGTGTGTTTGTGGAAGCCAATATACTCGGTTTAAAAACATTTCCCAAGCTTCCTGCTGCAAAGATGGCCTTGGCACCACACTGGCAAGGAGGCATAGGTGATAGGTGGCGGGATCTGCATAAAAGATTGCTCTCCTAAGATGGCACTCACGCCTCCTTTCTTGTCTCTTTTTCTTTCCTGACTGGAAGTCAGTACAACACTTGGGGTGCAGCAGGCACATTGCAGTCATACAAGTAGAGGACACATGCTAATATTATAGACCACTAGTCAGGAATTAATAGACACTTGGAGAACAACAGACCCTTGAGATAAAGAGCAGCTTGAGATTGCACTGTGACTTGTACCTCTGGTCCAGTGAGCCCAGAGAGTAGCTGACCAGAACATCTGGACCCCTCCTCTTATCCCTGTCCAGCAATCTTTGTCCTTTCTACATTAGAAGTTATAGGTAACCTAAAGTTACTGATGCTTGTCTACCGGCCTGCTTCCCTACTGGATCAGTGTTAGCGATGTGACTATTGTTGGACTCCTATAGGCTGACTGTACTCAGGCCTATATTGTACCCACGTGTGACTTTGCTGTATAAATTACACTGACAAAGGGCCTCAGTGGCTACCCACTTAGGACCCCTTTGGGAAATCCAAGAGCTCTTATTATTTCTAATACAGTTCTGCTGACTTCCTTCCTCCATTCACGATTGCATTCCTCATGTTGAGAGACCACTGGCTTGGCACATCTGACCTCTCAAAGTCAGGAGTTGCTTTCCACATCACACAGGGCTGCCGGAGCTACCTGCCAGCAGGAGCCTCCTTTCTCAAAGACTTTCTGAAATTCCCTCAAGTGGCTCACCTCTGGACCTCTAGCTGGGTGGGAAACATAAACTTCACATTTGTGTTAACTAAGTTAAGAATCAAATGTAATATTGTTCAACAAACAGTTTCAGAGGAGGCAAACATTCTGGGCCTCAGTTAGCCTATTGCTTCCATGTTCAATCTGTCCCACGGTTGCATAAGATTCTCTTAGGAATCTCTCTCATGCTCATTCACCACTGGGTTATCAGCATGGTCTCCAACCCACATTAGCCCTGCATCTCCCTGTCCTGCAGCACCATGTTACCTGACTCTTTCCTCACTTTCACTGTAGCATACAAGGAGATGGGGACACATTTTATTTGTCTACATCCCTACAATGTGTTCTAAAACCTCAGGAGAAGCTCCCTATTAAAGTTGACCAACAGCATAGCAGAGAGATAAGACCATTCTGAAAACATATGCTAGAATTTTGACCCTGAAGAAAAAAAGTCACACCTGAACAGAAAACTAGCTATAGTTTTAAGAAAATCAAAGTACATATTATGACCTAATGACGTTGAAGAAAGGTGACACATTTTCATTTGCCACATGGGTATCTGTGTAACTTGCCATTGTACTATCGCTTCTAGGAAAATGATTAGGTCATTGGGATCTGTATTCACGGTATCTTCTACCCTCCCCTCTGCTGCATGAAGCACCTTGGTTAATTAGTGCACCAGTAGGAGCTAAAGACACTTTAGGATAGCAAGGAGGGGGAGCGTGTAGAACAAAGAACACTAAAGGATTCTGAAAGCAATGAAATTTGTCTCCATCCTTTTTCTTGCATTGCTGGCCAGCCTGCCTTAGGTTAACAGTGAGTGCTGGGTGCATTTACACCTCTTTTCTGCAGCTCTCCACACTTAAGAACTCTGGATTTGAGATTGGCCCTAGGGCCACCTATTCATGTTGGAAAGAGGACAGCTTCACCTGGTGGCAAGAGATGGCCCAAAGACTCCTCAGTCTGTCTAAAATATCCCACCTGGAAAGGCCAGCAGGGCTGTGCCTGTCTGGAGTTCTCCATGGTCATTAAATACATTCTTAAAGTGTACCTGTTAGCTGAGAGAGAGAGAGATACCTTTCCACTGACTCCTTAATCTCTGGTGCAATTAGCAGGCCTAGCAGGCCCTAATTGTGGGGATGCATGAGAGCGATTTTGAAGGACTGATTATACAGGGGCCAGACATTCAACAAATGAACTTTAAAGATGAATGCAGCACAAGGTTCTCTCCTTCCTTATCTCTTCATTCACCTCATTACTTTCCCTTTTACAGTCAGAAGAATATATCCCAAACAAGTTTTTGAAATCTGAGTTTCACACCTGTCACCCATGTCACTGCGGATGCCCCTCACCACTGCTCTCGTGCTCTTCCTTCTCTCAAGAATCTCCTTCTGCACTTGGCCAAAGAACTTTGCTTGCTCTCATATTTGTGTGATCTGCTGTCTGATAACTTACCAAGCCAAGGGCCTTAATTTATTTAGCATCTCCTACTTTTTTAGATGAGAAATTCTCTTATGAGATTTAGAATTGAAATTGCTCTTTAAATACTCAAACTGTACAGTAAAAAGTGTAGCAAAGCACACGATCATGTACAGGTTTGTGTGTTCAAGTTTCTTCAGAGCTAGCAAATGAAAAGGAAAACAATGGCCTTTGACACAGCTGTCATATGTCATAATTCCTTTCTTCATTGAATACAGATTGAAGCAATGAATGTACTTAGTCACTTGGCTTTTTGATGCTCCTTAAAAACAGTGCAACTTTGAACAAATCTGCAGAGCACATGTTACTCTTGGGCCAGACAAATACCTCAGGGGACTAAAGTGCCTGTGTAGGCACAGCACCGATGCCAAAGTTCATCCCAGCGGCTCTGGACAGGCCCCACCCCCAGGGCACCCTGGGAAGGCTGTTGAGGCTGGGCGTGGTGGCTGCACACCAGTAGGCCTAGTGCTTTAGAATCTGAAAACAGGAGAATCACTGAGTCAGATTTGTACAGTGACACCCTATAGAACCTGTACCAAATACTTTTTAAAAAAAGTTACTCTCAAATTGATCATTATATAAAGGACATTCACTAGAGGCGGTAAATATTTTCCATAGTTAACCATATTTACCAATTAAGGAATAAAAACTAAAATTTCTAAGGCTTTATTGTACATTAATAAAACAAATATTTGAATAGACAGCAATGTAAAACGCAAAAATTATTAAATTCCTATAACCAGGTTCAGGGTGAAGGGAAGGCTTCTCCTCACTTTTTTTTTTTTTTTTTTTTTTTGTCTTTTTGAGACAGGGTCTCACTATGCAGTTCAGGCTGGTCTTAAGCTCACTTTGTAGCTCAGGCTGGTCTCGAACTCACAACAATCCTCCTGCCTCAGCCTCCCAAGTGCTGGGATTACAGGCATGCGCCACAATGTTGATAAATAAACGCTGCATCCTCCCCGCCCGACCAGCTCCGCCAGCTCCAAGCGCCTCTGAGGGGGTCCAGACCTCGGCTCCTCGCTCCTCCAGGTGGGAGCGCTCTGGATCGGCTTGGGCGCCCTTTCCCTTCCCCACCCCTCACCCCAAGTGCTGCGGAAGGAAAGCTGGCGGGGGAGCAGACGTGGGCGGGACGGGCAGCCTGGCCCGCGGGGGTCGCACAGCTACCACTGCCAGGCCCAGAGAGCAGTGCGGGTCTTGGCGTAAAGAGTGGGAGCCCCGGAAAGGAGCCCCAGCCGGCGCAGGGGGAAGCAGGCTCAGGGCGCGCATTCAGGCCTCGCTACGGCGCGGGGACTGCGCTCGGGACCCAGCTGCGCGGAGCCCAGCTTCAAGGGGTCCCGGCGGGGACTGGGGGACAGGGGAGGAGGAGGCGCTCACCCGCCGGGCCGCAGGTCCTCCGGCCCGCAGCATCGCGGTCTCTGCGGCTGCGGGGCCGAAGCGCAAGCCCAAATCCCGCCCCTCCGGAGGAGGGGCCGCCGGCCGCCCCAGCCTCCCAGGTCACCCGGGCCGCCCCGGTTGTCCCAATCCTTCTCAGTCTGCCCAGCCGCCCGGGTCGCAGGCCCTTCCTGCCTCGCCATGCTCCTCCGCGCGGTGGCGCGTCCGCGGCTGGGTCTCGCGCTGCGCGGGGGTCCCGTCCTGTCTCAGGGTCTTTCCCTCTCCCGCGGTCCCGCTCAGACTCGGGGCTCCGCCCGCTCCGGGCCAGGGTGAGTGGGGTGCCCGCGCCGCGGGGTGGGCTCAGTCGGGGCTCCAGCGAGGGAAGGATCGCACGGAGGTGGTCTCGCCCCAGTCCCCTCGCCCGGCCTCGGTGTCCCTGGTGTCTACGACCTAAAGAGGCAGGAGCCAGCTAAGGAGGTCTTCACTTCTTCCGGTTGACGGTCTTGGGAGAGGCCCTGTGGCAGCGCCTGGTCCATCTGCCCTGTTAACAGCTGTATAGTTTTCTGTGCTGCATAACTGCGATGTAACTCAGCAGACCCCTCGCCAACATTTAGGCCTTCAGTTAGCGCCTGCAGGGAAAGTATGTAGCCCACCTGTTTGGAATCAATTTCTAAAAGAAATTGCTTTGAAAGCCCACAAGACACAGGACTCTACGTTCCCCAGCCACATGTGCTTTGCCTATCTTCCCTGGGTCCTGTAGTGGCAACTGTTTTGTGCTTTTCCTTAATTTCAAAGGAGAAATGGCGTTTTCTTGTTGAATTGGTCTGTATTTAAATAGAGCGGTGTTGTGCAGATTTTTCATGACTTAGGGTAGAGCGTCAGTGCAATTGACTCTGTACTTATTTATTTAGTCATACTGGGCATCGAACTCAAGGCCTTCGCAACGAGCTACACCTCCATCCCCTGTAAATTTGTTTTCAGTTATTTTTAAGTTGTGACACAGGGTGTTGTTAAGTCACTAAATTGCCCAGGCTGGGCTCAAACTTAACCATCTCCTGCTTCAGCCGCCCATAGTGCACTCCTCCTCCGTAGGCGCCCAATTTTTATTTTACATTCCAAAACCTAAAATTTTGGTAAATCAGATGACCAGTCTTTCACAACAGTCTATCCGGGTCTATCCATTCATCCTTCCACTTGACATATTTAACATTGTGATGTTGGAGCACAGCCCCCAGGCTAGGAATACAAAAGCTGCCAAGACTGTTGGTTATGTGTCACTGGATCTGAGGCTTCCAGGTTTCAGTCTGCTTATTTACAAAACAGAGACAGGAATATTTGCTCTGATGAACTCACAGGATTTTTGCAAAGTTTAAATAAAGAATACATGTGAAGAGGGGCTGGAGAAATGGCTCAGTGGAATAAGCGCTTCCCTGGCAAACACAAGGGACTGAGTTCGATCTCCAGTTCCGCCAAAAAAAATAAAAAAAAGAGAGAGAGAATACATATGAAGATGCTTTGTTGACTGTACAACATAACAAAAATACTACTACTACTACTACTAACGGTGCTTTACCCCAAGCAAAAGGATAGAAAAATTTAACTTATGTGAGATGAGTTGTTTAAAAGTAATTATATAATATTCAGGATTGCCCCAAAATATATTTTACTGTATTAATTTACCAATGTGTGATTCTATAGTCAAGAAATCAAATTTTAAATGATTTTATTTCTTTTGCATGTGCTTTATAGACCCAATCCCAAATTGTCAAGAAGATGTTTGATTTTGGAAGGCACTTGATCAAACCAAGTGACAATATAAAGTTCTCATTTCTGAGAAAGGAAAAGGGTGAGAAGGTATAAGTTAGGTAACAGGGAGGATGCAGAGGATTAAAATACATTAAACAACAGCACCTACCTGGCAAATGCAAGGTCCTGAGTTCAATTCCTGGTCCCAAAATAAAAATACATCAAACACATTGAAATCCTTAAACATGACCCTGGCAAGGCAGGCGAGCGATGGGGTGAGAGGAGTAAAAGTACATGTGTGAATCTGCCGAAGTGAGACCCTTTCACCCATCAATCCAGGAGGCACTGATAGAGATGTGAATACAACAATGACAACACAACCCTTTTCTAATAGAAGACAGACACTGGCAAAGTGGCTGTTTTCATGACTCTGACTTTACTTGTGTCTCTATACATTTATAACTATCCCCAACTACTTCCAGCAGACAGCTATCCACAGAACTTTAAAAGTTATGTAGTCTGGCAAGCATAACAAATGCTTGGCAGAAGAAACTGTGTCTTTAATCATGTTTTCTACAGTTGTGCAAACTGATAGCTGTGCTTTGCAGAACTGGAGCTGGTGAAACAGACCCTTTACCTACATTTTCCTAGTTGCAATGGGTGCCCAAATCCAGTTTTCCTGGTCTGCATAAAGAATTCTTCATTCTTTTTGTTTCACCTGACCAATGTTCTGAAATAAATCACATTTTTTTTCTTTTTGAACTCACAGAAAAGCACCTTTAAAATTATTATTGTTTGTCATTTCTGTAAGGATTTCAAATAAAGTCCAAGATCTCTCCAGACCATTTGAAAATGGATTTCTATGCAAAGTCTTCACGTGTACATTATTTTTTTTTTCTTATGCAGTGTACAAAGATGGTAAAAAGTCTAAAGAAGAGTTAGTAAAACATAGCACAAAACAATAAGGAAGTGTTCAAGAATCATGAGGTTATTTAAAAGCATCCATAGATCAACTTCAACTTTCATTGACCAAATCTGGGACAATGTGATATTAAAATAAATGCTGAGAAGTAATTGGTTATAACCATGAAATGTCATAAACATCCACAAGTTCATACTGATAAAGGAAACAAGCAGGCCTTGAAGAAAGCTGTGCCCACAGTGGATAGGATGACAACTGTAAATGCAATGGGATGTGACAGGTAAGAAACAATCAGCAGGTTCTAATGCCACTCAGCAAGTGACAAGGCGCAGGGTATTTCCCATGGTCTCAAAGGAACCGTACATTCATACTTACAGTGATGAAAGAGGATGTAGTAACTTTACCAAATAACCCGGACGGCCCCCACCCTAAGCAGGTCACCAGGCACAGGCTGCACCAAGGCTGGAGCACGGCAGCCTCGTGTGCACTGGAGCGCTAACACTGCTTGGTGACATTCCCACTACAAGTGCACAACCTACTCCACACAGCAAGGAAACACCGAACCGAGGAGCTAAATTCTCTCGGGTAAAACTGGCTATTACTTTTAGAAAATGTCAAGCTCAGGAAATCCACAGGATGTTCTAAATTGAAAAGGACCAAAGAGAGGGTTGCAGATTTGATGCTTAACTAGAAAAAGAAATATAAATACATTATTGGGAAAATATACTAAATTTTAATATGGATTATAGATTAGATAAGATTGTATCAGTGTTAAATATCCTCATTTTGATAACTATTATAGTTATATAAAAGACTATATGTATATGAGTAGATGAAATGAGTACAGGAATACTTAGAAGCATCTGTAATTTATGCTGAAAACTGCACATATGATATATATAGAAATATTTAGATACATATATGTTATAATTTGAAATAATTGAGAATAATATTTCCCTTCTAGGCATTCTGAGAATTCTGTCTACAATTTTTACAACTTTTTTTTTTTTTTTGGTGGAACTGGGAGGATTGAACTCAGGCCCTTGCGCTTGCCAAGGAAGCGCTTATTCCACTGAGCTGTCTACTCGGCCCTTTTTGCAACTTTTTGTAAATTTGAAATTATATCAAAATAGAAAATCACTTCCCCAACCAGTTAAACCAATAATAAAAAGAGAAATCTCTAGTCTAGGTAAACTTTGAAGGCAGTTTAGACAGCTACCAACATTTTCCAGCAATGTTATCCATGTGTTATATCCTCCCAAATAGAGGATAATAAAACATATGGTAGAATTAGTATCATTATATTAATTTTAATGAGAGTGTCTCTGTGGTTTTCTTCATAGATTAAAACATACCTAAGCTGTGTACAATGGCCTGAACCTATAATCCGAGCTACTCAGGAGGCTGAGACAGAGAAATCTCGTTTGAGGCCAGCCTGAGAAATTTAAGGCCTCAAAATAAAAATTTTAAAAAGGACTGGCAATGTAGCTCAGTTGCAAAGCAAGGACAGGCTCTGAGTTCAGTCCTCAGCAAAACAACACAAAGCAAAAAGCAACTTATCCTAAAAATTACAATTTTTAGTTTGCAGCACCAAAATATAATGTGGGACATCTTCTCTGACTTGTAATAATTCACATTGTGAATCTCTAATTTAGAAACTAACGCCAGAAGTGGATTACTAAGACAGAGGAACAGGGCAATGAACTGATAGGCAGAGGGTAACAAGAAATCCCCTTCCCTGGTACATTCTGCTGCACTTACTGATCACCAAATGCCTGAGGTGCTCAGCTCACCACAGTGAACCCACAGACCAAAAGGCTACCAAAGGGCACCTTGAGAACCAGCTAGATGAACTCCTCGCTACCTCCTGGCTCTGGGGTCCCTCCAGCCCCTAGCCTGCCACATAGCCCCCCCCCCAGTCTTCCTTCCTCATGTAGCTTGCTCAGTTCGTTCCTCATTCAGCACTCCAATCAGCCGCTGGCCCAGGCTCCTGCTCGCCCAGGCTCGTGGGATCTCAAGCCCCTTTCAACACTGAAATTCCCACAGCCTGCTATTGGCTCCTCCATCTCCCAGGCTGAGGCATATGCTGTTCTGTGTTTTGGCTCGTCACTGCTTTGTGGTTTGATGCCCTGTTCAGAGCAGGAGCTGGGGAATTCTGGATGAGTGGCTAGGAAGAGTGAAGAACGAACGAGTAGGTGAAGGGGCGAGCAACGTGGATGCCCCAGGGAGGCATCAATTAATCCATCTTCCTACCCTCACGAGCCTTTACTAGAGCTGTATCTGGGGGAGATTCATGTAAGAAAAGTATGGCTAATAGAGAGTTGAGGTTATTATGAAATTATTAAATATTTGAATGTTTTTAAATAAAAATTATTCTCTGGATTCTTTGTAAATAAATTACCTGTGGATTTCTTTAGCTGTGTCAGTAATGACAGTGCCTCAGGGTTGTGATGTGGGATTGAGCTCAGGTGTCCGCTTCTCTCCCACCAGGTTGCCCCGTCTGGGTTTGGATACCCAGGATTATTAAAAAGCACCATGCAGGGGCGTGCAAGACAGCTCGGCCATCTAAAGCGCCTGCTTGGGCAAGCTTAGGCAAGCATGCAGGGACTGCGGTTTGATCTGCATCACTTGCTCTGCCAGCCCCGCCCCCAGGGTGGGCTGCGCCGGCCACAAAAAAAAAAAAAAAAAAAAAAAAAAAAAAAAGCACCATGCAAATCAAAGCGGTTGGATGTCAGGAACAACATCAGTCGGCCCAAACTTCTAGCTGCTACAATAGCCAAATAAAGGTACCACTTCCTAACAATACTGTCTTCTAGAAAAGAAAGTCCGCCTTTAGCTGCAGAGACAAAATGGAAAGACAGAGCGGAGACTGCGATCATCGGAGGTGGCTGTGTGGGCGTGAGCCTGGCCTATCACCTGGCCAAAGCTGGGATGAGAGATGTGGTCCTGCTGGAGAAGTCGGAGCTTACAGCCGGGTCTACCTGGCACGCAGTAAGACAAGCATCCACATTTTCCTGAGCCCAAACTGTGCCCTTCCGTGCACAGCTTCTTGTCACCATCACCGTGAGCTCCTGCTGCAGCAAGCTGGGAAGAGGGGGACTGCAGCTTGGCGGGGCCTCTGGGCAGCACTGAGTTCTGTGAACACGCGGCTTCTGGGTTGCAATTTCCTGTGCGTGTGACTTCCAGCGAGGAACTCTGGTTTCCGGTTTCTGACTTGTGCGCTAGGAATGCGGCTAGTTTACTGCACCTTGGTAGTGTGGCTGGGCGCTTCATAACTCGCCCTTCCCTCCCAGCCCCCTTATCCCTTTCCTCTTTCCTTAGTCTCTCTTCTACTTTACTAGCCTCCCTTTTTCTTTTTCCCCTAAATCTCTCGTAGGAGAGGAAACAGGATCTTTCTCCCTTCCTGTCTAGGGCTGCACCTGCGGGCTTTAGGCTATCTTGTGGAAGCAAGCTTGCCTTCCCTCTGCCCTCCTGTTCCTCCTTCTCGGTGCCTTCTGTTAGCCAAGCAACAAAGATTTATGAGGAGCCCTTGCCACATCAGGCCAGCAGTGGTCTAGAGGGTGAGGCCACAGCCAGGAATGAAACGCAGCTCCTGGCTCCTGCAGCTCACGTGGTAGGGGCAAGGACAGGGAACATCCAGCAGTGCCAGAGGGGGAGAAGGGAACCACAGGGGAGGGGCGCAGTCTGAGGGGAAGAAGGTAAGGTGAAAAGGGGTCATTACTCCAGGAGGAGACACCAGGCAGAGATGAGAAGCACAAGTCATGCCGTTGATGAGGCAGCAGGGTTGTCTAGGGAAGAAACTTAGGCAGAGGGAAACTGAGGCGCGCAGAAGCATCCCAAGAGGGAGAAATTGTGCCTGCCCCCTCCTCACTGTGAAGGAGCTGCACATGTTAACGTTTGCTCATTGCATATTGGTTTCATGCAGGATTCCCTGGGATTTTGTTTATTAGCTGCCCCATGAATAAAAAACAGCATAGCCATAATGTAAGTTTTTTAGAGAATAGTAGGATTTCTTGTTTAAAATTAGCTGTACTTTTTAAAAAAATAACTTTCTCTTAAAGAGATACCACTGGGAGTGGAAAAGGCTTTCTCCTGATTTGTAGAAAAGGGTTACCCTGCGGTTACAAAACAAGGAAGGTGGATTCAGGCCTCAGGCCTAGGTCTTCTGGTCCCCTTAGAATAAAGGGGAAATAAAGAAAACTGTGCAAGGAAGCTGATTCTTGGATGTTTGCAAATCAAAGAGGCTTTCCTTTGAGGAGCACAGGAAGAAAGCCGACCACTGTGTATTTGAATACAAAATTTAGGGGCAGACAAACTTGAGAACAGAAAAGCTCAGCCAGTCCTAGCGAGATGTAGGATGCTTTACAGTTAGGGTGTCTGGGAAGTGCAGAAATAAAATAGCTGGGGAGGAAGGGTCAGCTCAGTAAATGAATATCCAAATGGGGTAACAGACCCCTCAGCCCTGAGGCTGCTGTATTTTGACAGGACTGCTTTTTCAGTGTGTGGTGCTCCTGGTAATCCAGGCACTTCCTGTGCAGTGGAGGAGAGCAGATAGAGCCAGCAGCAATCTGGGGGTGTGGGGTGAATCAGGGTGGTGCTACAAGGGGGCTCCTGGAAAGCTGAAGGTCAAGGTGATCCATGTAGGGTCTGGGAATTGTCATTAGAAATTCCCATTTGTTTTCATATACAACAGTGTGTGCAGCCTTCACATTAGGTGTGGGCTACATATCATGCTTCAGTTCCAAGGTCACCTATAGGCAAGCCACAGCGGGGCATCCTCGTTCTTCTGTCATCAGTATATTGTGACACAGTGTAAGCCAAGTTCCCTAGGGTGTCATCATGGAGATCAGCTGTAGACAACTGGGGCTGCAAGTAATGTGCTTGGTAATGGAAGGAGGGAGTCAGCCTAAGAATGTTGTACTAAGTGGAACTTGCTGGTTACTTTCTGCCAAGCATTAAAAAGAGTTGTAAAACTTGGAGCTGAGGAGGTAGCTCAGTGGTCTAAGCACCTTCCTGGCAAGTGCAAGGACCCAAGTTTGAACCCTGGTACCGCATGCTATGTTGGCCCCAGAACATGTGCCTTGCTGGCCTGGTGTGGTGAGGCATGCCTGTAATCTCAGTGCCAGGCAGGCTGAGACAGGAGAATCACTGCAAGTCCTTGCTACATAGTGAGACCTCGTACCAAATCAGTAAATAAAAGATTTTTTAAAAATTAAAAGAAAAAAAACCTTAAAGGTCATCACATACATATAAAATATGTAATTTATATAATATATCCTATATTACTTATACAATATTTTATATAATATAAATATTTATATAACACTGGAAATATAATGCTTGCCTAGATATGCAAGGCCCTCCTGGATTTGATCTCTAGCATGAGCACATGCCTACATATTCTCTCTCTCTCTTTCTCTCCCTCTCTCTCCATCTATCTCTCATGCATAAACTAGGGAAAATCTGTTCTTTTAAAGTAAAAAATGGGGCTAGGGAAATGGCTCAGTAGAATAAGTGCTTCCCTGGCAAGCGCAAAGACCTGAGTTCAATCACCAGTTCTGAAAAGAAAAAGTAAAAAATGACTATTTCAATAAATGGAAAATAATTACCTTTTAGAACACAGGCCTGTTGGTACTACAGACAGAACACTGAAAATGAGTATTTGGAAGTTCTGACATTATTATTAAATTTTCTGGCCAAAATGATACCTATGGTCTAGAAAATAACTCATGTGTGTGAGATAGACTTTTTAAAGCCATTTAAGATTTTTCCAAATGAGAAATTCATCTAGGAAAAACTTAGCTCCTAACCTGCTAGATATCAGACACACTGAGCTCATATTCAAAATTAAAGGATGAATTTTATTTATTTATTTATTTATTTATTTATTTATTTAGTGGCAGAACCGGGGATTGAACTCAGGCCCTTGAGCTTGTCAGGGAAGTGCTTATTCTACTGAGCCATCTGCCTGGCCCTGAAGGATGAATTTCAAAGGAGCATGGAGGTTAAGAGTAGAAAGAGTTTATCATAGAATAGGAATAGACCCTGAGAAACAGGAGGGGTAATGAGTGGCTGCCATCGAGGCCCTTTGTCAGGGCATTAAATCAGCAGAGTCACTATGTGAGTACAATGTGAGCCAAAGTACAGCTAATCTACAGGGTTCCAAGTATTGCTGCTTAGCTCATATTGCTCCAATAGGGAAGTGGTTCACATAGCAAGGGCACATGGAAAGAACAAAGGCATTTGGGGAAGGGATGGTCACCCACCTGGCTGACGGATGTCTATTTTGACTTCCTAGGCCAGGTAATACCAATCACGTGCCATTCCAAGTTACTGTTTATCTGTTGGTGAGGTGCAACACAAAAGCCAGTGCATGGGCCTGGTCACTACACTCTTACCTGGAGGCCTGGCCTATGTGATTCCAGCCACAGTTGTGGCATACTGTCTTGTGTACAGTCTCTCAAGGGCTGTCCCCGCCTGCTGTTAATTTCCATACTACTTAGCTTCCCATGATGGGTCATAATGGGATTTGTCTCTTTTTTTTTTAGAATACACAAAATGCAGTACATTGCAACTAACTTGTAACAAGAACTGATGGACAAGAGAACATGCAAGAATCAAATGACAGCAGAATCTTGTGCAGTACTGGCTAGGAGAAAGCAAAGGGCTTCTAGACACAGTGTACACCCCAAGGAAGAGTGGGTACCTCTTGGCCCTATCCCTAGGAGAGGGCTTTTATACTGCCACTGTCTTTAAAACCAGCAAAGCTAGAGCCAGGCCAACCAGCGGATTGTAGATTTTGAGCCAGTGAATATAGTTTAATAGTGAAGTAGGTTAATTATAGTGCATTCTCTAAGTGTGATTAATAAGCCTAATTTTCCAAAGCTTCTCTATGCAATAAATGAAATGAACATTACCTAAAATACTTCACTAATCCCAGGTTGCTTTGTGCATTTTATGATGTCTATTAACAGTAATCATATTTACATACTGCATCATGTGTCAGTGAAGTGCTGTACATATTTTAGCATCATGCTGTTTTTATCATGCATAAGGATGTAGATAAAAGATCTAGAGCCCCTGGCTGGGAAGATGGTTGGAGTCAATCACTAGACACTCTGTGGAAGTATCAGCTCCTGAAAGAAAGGAGGGATTGTGAAAGGTTTTGGGAGAGCACCACGGCTGGTGTTCATTATTTCCTACTATGTAGCTCCCCTGTAAGCTTTGACTTCGGTGGTCCTTTCATACAGCTCATTGCCAGTCTTTTCCTACCTACTTATTTCAACAAGGATTCAAAACTCTCAACTTATTCAAAGATTTTTTTATTCAAAAATTTTAGTGAGTACCTACCGTCCCATCTTCCCTCCACCAATCACGACTGTTTTCTTCCTTCAAACGGAAGCCAAGTCCCCTTCCTATTAAAGACATCTGAGCTCTCAGCATCTTTTCTACCCTTGTTCTCAGTTTTTATATTCTTTACTGTGGTGTCTCTAGGACATAACCATGTTACAATGGACAATACAGTCTGTGCAAGAGTATTCAAATGATTTAAATACAGTGAAGGCATTGATATGAATGAGTCTTTCCAAAAATTGTAATTACAGATTAAATGAGAAATTCAGCATATGAAAGAGAGAACCATGTCAGAAAATTGCACCTCTACTGTCATAATAGCCAGAAAAAGAGGGCCATGTGACTTTTCCAGTAGAAACAGGCAGACTATATCAAAAAGAGAGCTGAACATTTCCTTCACCATGAATTTTCAAAACAGTTTGTTTCCTGAACAAAGTACATTAAGCTAAATGTGTGGAATAACAAGTTTTACAAAAATGAACCTGTGTGACTTTTAGAGGGAAAACCACCTACTCCCACTTTCTGGCGTGGGGAGGAAGAGGAGTGTATAGTGCAGTCAATGTAGACAAACTGTGGAGATTTCTGATGTCTGGCTTCACTGGGTGGGGCTCTTGAGGGAAACCAGGCAGTCAGAACCTCAGGCCTGTGCTCATGAATATTCATTTCCTCAACTAGCAAGAAAAAACATTGAAGATAGCATCAGGGTCAATAGCAGATACTGGAAGGCCAGGGGTTCCTTATTATGGAACTGGGAAAGTTCAAATGTACATTAAATGTCAAACATGGGAAAGTAAAAAGTAGTGATTGACCATGAAGTCAAAGAGTCCAACTCACATTTCACTCTAAAAGAATTCCTCTCCTAAGTTATATAAACCTGTGCTACAGGATGACCATAACATGGATTAGGAAATTCTTATCCAAAATATATCTGTGATTATGTGCAGATACTTGAACAAATACTAGGTAGCATCCCTGGGGTTCTGATTCAAAATGATGATTGATAAATGTTTTAGTTTCAGAGAAACAAATGCCCACCACTACCGTAGAAAAATTGTATTCCTACATAAGTTTTATTTTAAACAGATTGATGTCTGAGGAGCTTGCCAAGATAAAATTAGCTGCAAAATGAGGTTCCAGATACTTAATTATGAGAACTTGCTGCATATAATTGCCTGGAATTCTTTGTCTGGATTTCACATTGAGTCTGCCAGAGTTGATAAAAGGGGGTTTCCGCATGGCTAATGTTTAGGTATCTTTTTCCATAGAGTCAGTATTTATCCAAGGGACCCTTATGGTGCTTTTTATGTGCTGATGAGGCAAAGTGAACCAAGGTTAATGGAAGTCTGCCCACCTATTCACCAGGCTCTAATTAGCAGAGATTTTCTAATTCTTGAAATTTGCAATTCAAGGAAGAGGACATGCTATGTTGTATGTCTGGGTGTCCCCAGGACCCTGATGTGGTCATTGGGGTGGGCTTTTTGGAGGCAGCCGAATCTAGAGTTTGTGACTGGTTCATTGTTTAGGACCAGGATTTGGGGTGTGAGAGCTAGGCCCTCCCTGGGGCAGGTAGGGAAAGAGGCTGGTTCTCGCTTCTCCTCCTTTGGTCTTGTTGCTTTTGCTGCCTTTCACCACCATGAATTGTTGCCCCTCTGCCATGTGCCACAGTGGGGCTAGTTGGTTAAGGACTAAAAACTCTACAAACTGTGAGCTCAGTAAACCTTTGTCCTTTAACTTCAGGTGTCTTGTGTGGTCTTAGCAATAACAGAAACCTAACTAAGAAAGGATAGAAGTGTTGCATCACTCACAGGGTTGGATCAAGGAAAAGCCTTGGCTTACCCGTGGTCCTTCTGTTTCAGCAATTTGTACGCCTATGGCTTGCTGGCTTGAATTCTCCTTCGGGGGCCTCCCCCCATAGTCCCCTGCTTGATTTTTCAAATATATATTTGTAGTACATAATGATTATATTCCTTATGGGGAGTTGACACATGCACGCAACACATTTTAATGCTGTTCTCATCCCTGTCCCTCCTCTCTCCACCTCTTGGTTTGCTTCTCTTTATCTATCTTTGAGTTTGTTTTTCATTTATACTTTGAGTTTCTCATGAAAGGGAAACTATGTGATATTTAAATAATGTGCCTCATTTATCTTATTTAATGTTATGGTCTCAAGCTGCATTCATTTTCAAACAAATGACTCATTTATTCTTTAGAGCAGAGAAGTACTCCACTCTATATAAATTCCATAATTCTAAAGCTACAGTAATATGAATTGTGATTCCTAATATAATTTGACCATTCCTAACCCAAAAATTGTAAATACAAAATTCTTGGAAATGTTTTATGTTTTGGTGCTGGGGATTGAACTCAGGACCTTGCACTTATTAGGCAGGCACTTGTGCTGCTGAGCTGTATCCCTAGCCCCAGAAACTTCATGAAAACCAAGGGGATATTATAAGGTGAAAATTCTACACCTGCCAACTGATGGTTAAATGTACATAAATTTTGTTTTATTCACTGAATTATTAAAAAACACTATATAAAACAGCATCAGACCATATATGTAAGATGATATGAAATATAAATGAGTTGCTTACTGATAGATACTTGGGTTCCATTCCCAAGATATCTCATTATATGCCTGTAAATATTCTCAATTCTAGAAGGATTCCAAATCCAAAACACTTCTGGTATGAAGCACTCAAGATGAAAGATAATTAACCATAGCTGATATTCCCATTTCTGGATCTCTAAATCCTCTTTTGCCTACTTTTTTAGGCACCAGGTATGTGCCAGTTGTCTGGTTCTTATTTCAGTGATGTGGCTGAGATTGTGTCGTGTGACCCAGCCCGAGCCTCATGCTCTGATGTCCACAGCAGTTCTGATGAGGTCTCAGCCCTAGTGGTTGCTTGGTGCCCTGTTTCTTGCCAGCATTAAATCATTGCTTATTGCTCATGGACTACTAACATTTTGAGATCGTTTTTTCAGAATTTCTTTTTCCCTCCACTTTTAAGGCAGGTTTAACAACTTACTTTCATCCTGGAATAAACTTGAAGAAAATACACTATGACAGCATCAAACTTTATGAGAAACTGGAGGAAGAAACTGGGCAGGTAAATGTGTTGCCCTTCCGCTTGTCTGGTAGGTCTGTCCCGCAGAACTGATGGGGTTTCTGCAGCATCTGAGGTATTACATATAGTGTCACATGCAGTGACACTGCTAACATTGCAGAGAAACAGGGCAGGGAGCACGGCAAGAACACCTGCCATTTGTTTTTAAACTAACTTAATGTGTCGACCTGTATTATCCTTTCAATAAGCCATTAAAAAAAAAAAATGAAGCAAGAATAAAAAAAGCTTCCGAGACTATCTTTAACCAGTGGTTAATTCTAGAAATTAAAAAAAAAGAGCCTTCTAGTCCATCAAGTTCTGACAAATGGTGTGTGCCAGCCTGTCACAGGCTTCAGGAAAATGCTCACTCTTATCTTTAGCCCTTGTGTCCTCAAAACACACAGGCAGCAGAGAGACCCACAGGCTAAAGTGGAGGCTGCTTATATTCTTTTTTTCCATTTATGTATTTGGTACAGGGTCTCACTGTGCAGCTCAGACCTGTAGTGATCCTCCTGTTTTCAGCCTCCCCAGGGCTGGGATTACAGGCCTGCACCACCACACCCAGACTGAGGCTGCTTTTTGTCCTGCCTTTCTACCTCAGAGCCATCAGCTGCCCCTGCCCCAGCAGGATGGGGCCCAGGGCCTGGCGTGGCTCAGCAGCCTGGTCTCTGCCCACTGACCTGCCCACCTCTCCACCACCGCCCTCCCCCTCTCCCCGTAACGTGTCTGCAGCCATCCACAGATCTGCAGTGTGCTGGCTCCCCAAGTCCATTTTACTTGTGCCTTAACTGTGTTTATCTACATGAATTTCTGTTGCTTCTGCTCGAAACACCATTGCTCCCGCCCCTCCCAAGCCCAGTGGCACATGCTTGTCCTAAGAGTGTTCGTGTTACCATGTGTATAACACCAGTCTCTGCTGTAATCGTGGCGTCCCCGGCTGTTTTCCCCAACATATCATGACAGCTTGAAGGCAAGGACAGCTTATTTTATCTCTGTAACCCAGGGCCTCACTGAGGCATGGCCAACTGGAGGACTTCAACCAAGGTCAAATGGATGCTTGGCTGTTTGACTCATCTCAGCTTTAACATCATTTCAGCCTGCACATTAAGTTTACTCTGGTTATTGCCATGCATTTTGCATTCCTGTTTTCAGCGATAGGTGGTCAAGTTCACCAAGGTGGGGTCTGTGGGGCTCAGAATGGTGCTGGGTGCAGAGGAGGCCCTGGGTGAGTAGCTGCCAGGAACGTCTTTTCAGATGCAAATATTTTATGCAGCCAACTCTTTTTCTTTTGAGTAAATCACTGTTCTTGCTCATTTGAATTTTTGTGTGCAGGCTGGAGATCTGTCTGTGAGTGCCAAATAATAATCAATAATGTTCTTTCCCTGGAATTGTTGTCATAGGTGGTAGGATTCCATCAGCCAGGAAGTATCAGAATTGCTACAACTCCTGTAAGGGTAGATGAATTTAAATACCAAATGACACGAACCCACTGGCATGCGACAGAGCAGTACATGATTGGACCTGAAAAAATCCAAGAGATGTTTCCTTTACTTAACATGAATAAGGTATTTAAGGGGCATATTTGCTAAATGTTGCATTGAATTCAGATTTTTTTAATAGTAAGAAGTTAATTTAAAATATAAATATTTTGTGCATAATTTCAAATGACAAAATTAGGTTAATGCTGGATTTTTGGCAAATTATCAGGTGAGCTGTTATATATGCTAAATGAAATATGAAAAGGCAATACAAATATTACCACTTTTACAATTATGACAACTGAGGTAATCTGTTCCATATATTTCTCTTACTACATTCCTTAGATAAAAAGTTTTCATACATAAACCTACCAGAGAACTGCAAAGAATTCATAACCTGGATAGTTGTTCCAGCAAGTTAATATAATATATATATAGTTAATATATATATATATATACATATATGTTAATATATATATATAAAGTTAATATATATAAAGTTAATATATTATAAAGTTGAAAAGTAACTTCAAATGTTCCACAAATATCTCCAAAATATCCCAGGTATGGATCTAGATTTATACCAAATTTTCCTGAGAAAACACACTTGACAGCAATCATGGTGATTTTTCCCTGCTTGTTGATCATTTCTCTCTCTCTCTCTCTCTCTCTCTCTCTCTCTCTCTCTCTCTCTCTCTCTCTCGCCTCTGATCTTTTATTTATTTGGTACAGGGTCTAACTATGCAGCTTGGACATGTAGTGATCCTCCTGTCTCAGCCTCCCCAGCTGGGATTACAGGAGTGTGCCACCACACGCAGTTTCTGGAGCTGGCACAGCATGTGGTACTGGGGATCTAACCTGGGTCCTTGTAATTGCAAGGCAGGCACTTAGACCACCAAGCTATCATCCCATCCCTGATCTTCTCTTGGAATAATAGTAATACTAACACTATGTCACTTACACTGAACTCTTTATCTAATGCATGATTTTATTTAATCTTCATAACAATATTATAAAGTATAAATATTACTATTTTGGGATGCTGAATCCTAGACAGTGGGCTAAGTTGGAACAGTGAATCTGAGCCTGGTCCTCTCCCTCCACTACACATGTCCCATAGGGCTGTTCATTGGAACCAGCCCTGTGTCACCAGGTGATAACTACTGCAGTAGTTCCAATCTCTGAGCTTATACTATGCTCTTGGTGCTGGGCGTGTCACCCTTGTGAGTCTTCCTATCCCCTCCTGTCTACCATGCTCTGTGCTGGCAGTGAGATGGCAGGGAGACACATTAAACATTGCTGTCTGTTCTGAAATTTTGACTCCAGTCCTCATAAGGACATGATCCAATCTGATTATACTTCAGTCCTACACACTTTGCTGGCAATCACACCAGCAGCATCTTTTCCAGGGCACTGAGTAATAGAAATCCATGTGAGGGTATCCTCTAGATCCAGGCAGGATGCCACATTGAACAGATAGGAGATCACTATGACAAGGACACCTCCATTTACAAAACACTCAATATGACATTTGGAAGTTTGAGAGTGTAAATTTCATTAAAACTAAAACTTCCTCGTACCTAAAAGGATTAAATTTACTGTCAAAAATTACCCACAAATAAAAGCCCAGGTCTATGTGATTTCATTGGTTAACTCTGAAATAATTAATTAAAGAAAGACTTAGTGCTAACCCTCTGCAAACTCAAAAGTAGAAAAGAACACTTCTGAAGTTATTTTACAAAGCCAGTATTATTCTAATACCGAAACCAAAGATAATCACAAGAAAAAATATAAGTGAAAAAATCCTCAGCAAAATACTGGCAAATTGACTTCTGCAATATATCAAAGGGATGGCATGGCATGACTGGGAAACATATCCCTGGAATGCAGGGATATGTCACTCAACATTAATAGGATGAAGGAAAAAACCACACAATCAGTATTTGACAAGAGCTCTTTGTTCATATGTGGTGCTAAATAGATTGCTGTCAAGTAGGTAAGACCTAAAATTGTAATATTTCAGTGCATTCATTCTGTCAATTAATTTCCTTCTCTGTTTCTAAACTCTTCTGTTTCCCTACAGAGTCTAGCCTAAAGCCCTAACATAAAGTTGGGAGGCAAAACTTAGTTGTGAAATTTTGAATTAAGCTTATATATATTTTTCTGGATTTAACATGTGAATTTATTGACAATGTTAAACAATTAAATATAAATTATAACTGTTATTATATTTAGGGTTAGATCTGGCTTTAAAGGTCAGAAATAGGGCTGGGGAGTTAGCTCAGCAGCCTAAGCACCTACCTGGAAAGCACAAGGACCCAAGCTTAAACCTGGTACCTGGCTGTACCAGCCCTGAAACCAGACAAGGAGGAGCACACCTGTAATCCCAGCACTGGGGAGGCTGAAACACGAGGATCACTATGAATCTGAGCTGTGTAGTGAGACCCTATATCCAATTCATAAATTTTTTAAAGTCGTAAGTAAAAATAATGATTAAATGAGATATGAGGTATTTTTCTCCTTTTATTTATTTACACAGTCCAGATCTCTAGACTACGGCGTTTTCACCTCTGGGGTGTGAGTCTTGTGACACAATAATGACACGATTTTAAGATGGCAGTGCCAGTGCTGGCCCTGGTGTCCGCACTGCAGACAGAAGAATGGAGGGAGGGACAGGGAAGAAGGTGTGCCAGCTAGCTTTAAAAATGATTTTTGGAAGATGATGTGTGGTTTGTTCTTTGGGTTTCTGTCGATGAGAACTTAGTTATAGTTGTAGGTACCAGTTGGAACTAGTAGTAGTTGTCAAGCGGATTGGAGACTGCACCCTTGTTCATTTTTTTTAAGGTATTTAGTACAGGGTCTATAGGGTCTCACTACACAGATCAGACTCCCAAGCCCTGGAACCACACCCAGACTCAATGGTTGTCTCAGTGCATTCCGGGGGCAGGGTGGGCACAACATGCCAGGGTAGAACCCAGGGGGTTCTATCCTGCCTAAGCAGGTGCTTTAATCCCCTGAGCTACCTGGCTGGCCTGTGTACTCTTTGTTCTTATTGGCCAACTGTCCCAATAAATGCTTGCACTCATTCTTACTCAAAGCAGGAGGGGATTTGGGAAACAACAGCAAGCCCCCTACCTAGGTGTCCATGTGACACTCTTGAAAATCCTAAGCAGGACTCAGGAAAGCTAAGATGTGTGCAGTGGCCATGCTTTGTCAGGCGCAGTTTGAAAGACCAGCTTTCCAGACACTGGCTGGCAGTCTACGTTTGTGTCAAGAAGTATCCATTTGTGTAAATACTGATTCTCTTCTGGTTGATTTAGATTTTAGCCGGGCTGTATAACCCTGGAGATGGCCACATTGATCCATATTCTCTAACGATGGCCTTGGCTGCTGGAGCCAGGAAATACGGAGCCCTTTTAAAATATCCTGCCCCTGTGACTTCCCTGAAGCCCAGGTCCAATGGAACGTGGGATGTTGAAACCCCACAAGGATCGCTGAGAGCAAACAGAATTGTGAATGCTGCAGGTGAGCATCGTATCTCTGTAATCTTAGTGTTTATTAGAGTGACAAAGAAATATTTAGTCATAAAGTAATATTTTACTCTGTGAATACTGTTAGGAAGCTCTGTGGTGCTGTCAGATTTGCTTCTAAGCTACTAAGCTTTGCTCTGTCACTGTGCCCTTGGCATATGCGAATACTCTGTCCTGTGTTGTCCTATTTTCTTCTATTCCGGATTCCATTTTGTCAAATCAGGCTTTTTTTCCCTTTTGTCTACCATTTATGTTAATAACTATAGTTTACCATTCAAATTTCTGACTGTTGCCTTTATTCTCAATTTGCTTTGTAGGATAAAAACTGACCACTTTTATTCTCTGTCATCCTTTTCTGATTACTTTTGACTCTAGCCCAAGCCTTGTGTCACTTTCCCTTTCAGAAGGCTGCTAAAGCCTTGTAACCTTTCCTTCAGGCTGCATCACTGCCGTCCAGAGAAGTGAAGCATCCCGCCCTGGTGGACACTTGACATAATCCAACACTGGGCCCTTCCCACTTGTTCAGGGCAAGGTTCAGCTGGGTCCTGGGGCTCACCCAGAAGACAGCCAGTTCCTGAACCAGAGCGAGGTCAGGCCTGGTCCTTTGATTCTGGAGGTGACACACTTTCTAAAAGGCCAGCTGTGTGCTTGTGAAGGACTTTTTGACCTTCACACACACACATGAAAGATCCTAGTGAAAATGGTTGTGTTCTCTAAACTGGGCTTACAGTCCATATTGTCATATTGTTTGTGATGGTTCATTAGAACTTCAAATAAGTGTGGGAAGTAACTGATTTTCTTTGAGGTATTTAAGTTATAAAGTGAAAATTATCTTTATTACTTATCAGATCCAAAAGTATAATCAAGAGAGACCAGGAACATGTATTCTTCTAATTCTTTTCTCTAAATCAGTACTTCTCATAGATGCTTTTTAAATTATGTTTTATTTTTTGGGGTTTTATTTATTTATTTATTTATCTTTGAGTCAGGGTCTTGCTATACAGGATCATGGACTCTTCTGATTCTTTCCTTTAAATCAGTACTTCTGATAGATGCTTTCTAAATTATATTTTATTTTTTGGGGTTTTTTTTTTTTTCGAGTCAGGGTCTTGCTACGTAGTACAGACTGACCTTGTAGTTGAGACTAAGTTCACTCTGTAGCCCAGGTTGGCTTTGAACTCTAAGTGATCCACCTGCCTCGGCTTCTAAAGGCGTGTGACACCACACCCACCTAGATGCTGTTTTTTAACAAAATACTTTAGTAGCCCTAGAAAAAGCTATGTCTTTAATATTTGAGATTCTAAATTAATATTTCTGAATCCAACCTATGCCTCCTACTCAAGCAGCTTAAAAATCTCACATAGTACTTTCCTTAATAGGATTTGAACTTTAAAATAATAGTGAATCGGGCCAGGAGAAAACTCAGTGGTAAGTGCCTGACTGGCATGTACAAAGTCCATAGTGCGATCCCGGGACCGAAAAAACAAAACAATAATAGTGAATTGCCTAAGAAGTAAAAGCAAAGGTATAAAAACACTTTGTTTTGTGCTGTCCTTGGCCCTTAGCTGCCATCTGCTCTTCCTCTCTCCCACTGTCCTTAGGAATCTCTTGTGTGAGTGTTGTAGACCCAAGACAACGAAAGTTGTTGAGTCTTTTTTCTCCAACTAGTAAAAATTCTTTCCAAGTTCACAATTTTTTTTATGTTCTCATGCATTTAGCCCCTAAATGGCTGGCTCACCTGAGAGCAAATACTGAGGAACTCGGGCAGCAGAGAAGGTGACCCTCTGAGTGAGGCCTGCATGTATTACTCTTCTCTCGTTGCTGGGACAGATACGTGACACCCAAATTGAAGGAAGGAAAGGTTTATTTAGCTCACAGTTACTGGAGGTTTCAGTCCATTCTCACTCAGCTGGCTCCAGGGCAGCCTGGCACAGGGCAGAGGCCACCTTTCAGGGCAGCAGCAAAGAGTAAGAACACAAAAGGAGCAGCAGCAGCTCCAGCGGCTAGCTTTTCTGTCCTCCTTACGTTGAAATGCAAATCACCTGTCCTAGGGCAAGCGCAGCATTACGCCCACAACAATCAATCAAAAACTCCAGAAGCTGCCCCAAGACTGCAGGAGGCTTTGGGGGGACACCTATACACAAACCATAACACTGCATTTGTTTCAGGGGGGCTTGGATACAGTCCCGCTGATTTTATCAGCAGGATACCTTAGAAAGTCATGCATTTCCATTGGCTATTTGGAGAAATGACCTAGAACATTCTAATTATCTATTTTTTTTTTAATGGACAAGCATCTGTTTATGTAGTAAATTGCTTTTGTAATAATTTTTTTCCTAAACCACATAATGTAAGGAAAGAGGACTCTCTGAGAGGAAGATGGGACGGTGTCAAAAGAGCTCAGACTCCACCCGGGAGCTGAACTTCAGCTTTCTGCATGCAGCTGGGGACGCTGGGGAAGGGCCAGGGATGCTCCAAGAGTGGCCGTCCCTGGCTGGCCTGGGATACAGACTCCTGGGTGAGGGGCCCAGCCTGTGGGGCAGGGATGTGCCCCTTGCCCTTTGCCGTGGGCTCAGCCCAGCAACTGCCATCTGCTCCGTGGGAATTCCAGGCTGCTGACACTTACACAAGATCCTGTGCCAGTTCTCAGCTCTCTCGTTTGAAGTAGGTTTCTGCCTCTTAACCCTTTAAACATTTTTTTCACTTTCATTATTTCTTTTCTGCTGGGCAAAATTACTGAAAAAAATTATATATCAGTCCATGGAAAGATAAGGGTATGTTGTGCATGTATGGTTGCTTGTGGGGTGTGTGTGTGTGTGTGTGTGTGTGTGTGTGTGTATTTATTTGTAATTTGGTTTAAAAACACAACTGACTAAAAGGACAGAGACTCCTCAACGGGTTAGCCTCAGTGATTGGTGGGGGAAGAGTTGGGAAAGTCCTTTCTGTAACTGAAGCTGACAAAAATCCATGTTCTGAGTTAAAAATTGACCCGTGTTGAATGCTTGGGCTAGAATATTTCCCAGAATCACTAAGAGGCCAGTGTGTCTCAGAAATACAGTCAGGGTCCTCAAGGGCAACTCTTTCATGAAACTGAAAATCTTCAGAGTTACCAGGACATACACTTGGAAATACAATCAAAAGCTGAGAGATTTAAAGCCTGCAAAGTCCTCAGAATACCCCTAAACAGGACAGACTATGAGCGAAACATGTATGGGTTTACTGTGCATTTCTGGCCTGATTCAGGGCAGTGGGGATATCTAGTCCTGGGACCCACACTTTTCCAACCCTGGACATCAGGCACGTTACTGTTTGTGAAGTAGGAAGAAGAGTGCCTCATCTCAAAAGCAGTCATGGGTAGTAAATGAGGTAATACTGTAAAGTACCTAAAACAGGCTTACCACATGGAAAGCATTAAAAAATTAGGTAAGTAATAAAAAAGATAACAGGTGATTACAATCATTTCTTTAAAAATGAACACTATGTCTGCAGAGGGAAGCATTAGCGTATCATAGCTTCTTGATACCCTGATTACTCTTCTCTTGCCTTGTTCTCTTTGTAGACTTCTGAGAACTTGGTCACAAAGCTTGTGCCTCTGAGGAGGCTCTGACATTTCTTTCTATCTTTTTTTTTTTTTTTTTTTTTGTATTTAGGACAGGGTGTACAGGGTGTGCAGGATCTCACTCCATAGATCGGACTTGTAGTGATCCTTCTCTTTACAACCTCCCAAGTGCTGGGATTATAGATGCCCGCCACCATGCCCAGTCTCAGTCCATCTCAGCATGCCCTGGGGGTGGAGCCTGCACCAGCCCAGCAGGCTGGGGATCAAACTCCGGGCCCCTGCGTCTGCCTAAACAGGTGCTTTACAGCAAAATATTTCCATCAGCACTCTCTACAAATGGACTTCGCTTGCACCCCATGGGTCATGATTCTATATGGATTTATAGGGTGGATTTCAAGGAAATAGCTGTAGCTCAGTCCCACAAGTGACACCTGGCCACCAGTAAGTGTCTTGGTCCTTATCTATGTCCACAACACACTAGAACGTTGTGCAATATCCTATCCCCAAACTGTCAGAAGTGATGGTCATTTATTTGTCATTCCAGTATTTATCTTATCATGAAAACTTTTTCTTACTTCAATTGTTTTGAATCATTCAATTTTTAAGTAATTAGTATTTAATTTTCTGAATATTGCTTAATCTTAATTTTTGCTTTAAGATTTATACTATATCTTTGAATTACAATTTATCTCAAAGACATCATATAATATCTTTTCCTACTATTAGAAACTTTAAAAAGTATATTTCCATTTTCTATTGACTTTATATTACTTCTTCCCTGTCCTTTATACACACACATACATATGGGAAAAAATATGTGTATAACCCGACATCAGATTGGTACTGTTTCATAGAAATATTCAATGACCTTTTAAAGAGGGGTTCATCTAATATATTTTATATAGTCCTGTGTAACTATCACTTTGGGAGCTCTTTATTGTTCATCCAGGAGCATATTGCAACTTCTCTTGCCTATTGAATTATGCTTTTTGTTATTTCCTATGTGCTACGTCTGGAGGTATTAAAATGTTTCAAGTTTGTATAACTAGAAAATATTTTACTTTTAGTTTTCAAAGGTATGCTTGCTAAGTATAAAATTCAAAGAGAATAGATCTTATTTTTTTCTTTCAGTCCTTTAATTAGTCTAGTTTCTTACACACTTGGTCTTTTTTTCTTTCTAATGTGGAATAAGATGCTATTTAATTTTGTTCTTCCATAGCTAATCTTTTTATGTATATGCTTTAATCATTTTTTTTCTTTATAATAAGTTTTGGACAGTTTCATTTTTGTGTATCCCGGTATGAATTTATTTAAATTTCTTGTGCAAAAGGTTCATTTTTCTTGGAAATGTGGTATTACGAGTTTAACTAAATTCAGAAATTTTAAATCTTTAAATGTTTATTGCCTACTCCTTTCTACTTTGAGAATTCTAATTATATGAATATAAAAAAATGGAGCAGTCAATGCTTACAATTTTTGTTTTTACTCTGATTTTTTTTCCACTCTTGAATTTCTTATAACTTATTATTGTTTTTAATCAAAACTTATACGTTGGGCTGGCAAGATAGCTCAGTGGTCTAAAGTGCCTCTCAGGGACCGCGGTTTGAGCCCCAGCACCACATGCCATGCCAGCCCCTCCCCCCAGGGCGGGCTGAGCTGACCCCCCACCCCGGCAAAAAAAAGAATAGGTGATGTGTAGCGAGACACTGTAATAAATAAATGAATTTAAAAAAAAACTTATACATTTATATCCGATAATCTGTGAAATTAATTTGCACATCACATCATGTAATACAGCAACCATTGTTGGATTCCTATTACTTTGTATAGTGAAATTTTTATCATGTATAATGCTGTTTTCTTCTATCACTATTTTGTATTTAAAAATAATAACAAAAAGTACAAACTAAGCAGGTGCTTTAATCCGCTGAGCTGTTTGGCCAGCCCTCTGGCTCTGGCATTTCTGAGGCATGTGATGCATTCTCGTTGAGGTGTCTGGGTGACGGCCCTCAAGTTATGTTTTAACTGCATGGCTGGCACCGCATGCTTTGCAAAACATCTTTTGAAAGCCACAGTTGGGTGCGCAAGCTGCTGGGGAGGTTTCTGATGCTCCTAGCCTTTTGGTGTGCGGTAGTCTAATGTTCTCCAGCTCCCCGAGCTTTCAAAATCAGCGCTTGGTGTCTTTGTGTGCCTGTCCACTCTGGGACAGCGAAAGACATGGCCAACTACTGCCTGTTGTGAGGGGAGCCTCACTGAGTGAGGACTGTGTTTCTCTCGACCTCACTCTAGTTGGCCTATGGCACCTGCGATAATGTAAAATTTACTTGATTTCTCCTTATATTGAAAATCAGAAATATGACCGGAGCATTCTAATGTGAGTGCCAGTGTTCAGCCCAAGGAATTTGCTCCATTTTGCCTCTTGCTCTGAGTGAAGAAAGAAGAACGTCATTGTCATTGTATAAAACACCTTATAGAAGTGAATTTATTCACAATTCTTCACCCTTTATTTTAATATCTTTTCTATTAAGCACTGCTTTTTAAAAATGGAGGTCATTTTTATTGTCTCTTTAGTAAGTACTGTTTGAGGTGGCAGTGGTGGATGTTTCAAGGGACTCCTCTACACTTACCTCTCCTTGGAAGAGAGGGGCATTGAATTTATAATCTTGGCTAGCAAAAGATTGCCAACTGGTCCAGCCAGATAGCACAGCAGATTAAAGCACCTGCTTAGGCAGATGCAGGGACTGGGGTTCAATCGCTGGTATGCCATACTGGCCCCAACTCCAGGGCGGGCTGAGATGGTGATTGAGACTGGGCATGGTGGCACACACCCGTAATCCCAGGGCTTGGGAGGCTGAAAAACAGGAAGGATCACTAAGAGTCCAATTTGTATGGTGAGACTTTGTTGAGCCTGTACTAAATACATGAAAAAAAAAAAAAAAAAAAAAAAAAAAAAGATTGCCAACAGATGCTAATCTCAGAGCATAAAACTGGGTGGAGCTTGCTATAGAATCTGAAATAATACCATTACCTGACATACACATTTCCATTTTATTTTAGTGAATTTCATGAGAGAGACCTCAGAACATACTAATAGTTTTAAAAATCAGAAAGAGAAAGGATTAAAAACTTAGGGATTTCAACCACTAAAACAACAACTAAAATAGGGGCTGAGAGTATAGATTACCAGTGCAATACCTGCCTGACAAGCATAAGGTCTGAGTTCAATTCCCCATACAAAAATGAATGAACATCTAAAATAGGATTCTCTAATAATCTGAAAGATTACTCAAAATTATTATCGAGCCGGGCATGGTGGCGCATGCCTGTAATCCCAGCACTCGGGAGGCTGAGGCAGGAGGATTGTTGTGAGTTCGAGACCAGCCTAAGCTACAAAGTGAGCTTAAGGCCAGCCTGAACTGCATAGTGAGACCCTGTCTCAAAAAGACCAAAAAAAAAAAAAAATTATTATCAAGCTGCCTAGCAAGTGCAGGCTCTGAGTTCAATGCCCAGAACAAAAAATAATTATTATCAAAAACAACAAGCAAGCAAACATACAGAGTCCCCCCACCGAGGCAGTCCTTTGATGGTCAGGCAGCAGTATGACCCAAATGGCAATCACCAGTGCTGGGATCACACCCAGGGCCGCATGCTGATACCAAGTCTGTCCCAGCCTCCCTTGGTTCTGATTCCTAGTGTTTTTCTTTTCCTTGCAACAAAGGGTCTCACAAACTTGTTCAAGCTGAACTTTATTTTTTTTCAAGCTGGACTTTAAAAAATACTAGTTAAAACTTAATGAATCATCTCTTCCAAAGTGTGTACATTTTCAAATTTTTAAAGAAGCCAAGCAGTCTTGTAAGCCTTGGAAGCTCAGGCACCATAGATTTGGAGAGACCATTTTGGAAGTGGAGAAGCTGCCCTGCAACGACAAAATTTTAGATTGTGATGACAGTCTTTAAACTTCACCATGAGAATACAAGCCTCATAAATAATGTTGATATAAATTGTCTGTCAATGGCATATGTACTATGTTTATATTTATGATGCCATTTTTAAATGATCTTTTTCCTCAAGGGTTTTGGGCACGTGAAGTAGGTAAAATGATTGGCCTGGAACACCCTCTCATCCCGGTCCAGCATCAGTACATGGTTACCTCCACCATCCCAGAAGTGCAAGCTCTGAAGCGAGAGCTCCCTGTGCTCCGGGACCTAGAAGGATCCTATTACATCCGACAGGAGCGGGATGGGCTTCTGTTTGGGCCCTATGAGAATCAGGAGAAAATGAAGGTCCAGGACACATGGGTCACCGATGGTGTTCCCCCAGGTGGGTCCTGCAGGTCAGACACAAATGGCCTAGGGAGGTCCAGCAGAGAGGAAAACAAGTGTGTCTTCTGGCTTGAGCAGATGCCTGAGTCCACAGGGTACCTGTCCCTCCGAGGCTTGTCTTCCACTACCCTCCAGGCTGGGAAAGATTCCAGGTGTGTCCTTCAGCCCTGCAAACCTCCAGCCTCCATCCTTACCTTCTCTCTGCTTATAGCAGTTTCAGGCTTTGGGTGGAGCAGCTCTGAGCTCCCATTGGTGACCCCAGGCAGGCAGCAGAGGCAGGATACAAACCACTGGGAAGGAAGGGCAGAGGGCCTCTAGAGCAGGCAGGCCAGACCGCAGACTGAGGCCTCCGAGGTTTCCAGGCACATCACAGGCCCTGTCTGTGTGCTGAAGCAGGATGCTGTGAGCTCGCTTGAGTTCCATGAGGGAGACAGGTCCTTTTGTTTTACTCATGAAATATTTCTGCAATGCCAGGTTAAGATTTTGGGTGCTTAGATTTTACTTCAGAGTACTTGTCCCTGTGTGAGGTTCTGCTAACCACAGGGTGGTGTCTTTCCAGGCTTTGGGAAGGAACTTTTTGAGTCTGACCTAGACCGGATCATGGATCATGTGCAAGTGGCCATGGAGATGGTTCCAGTCTTACAAAAGGCCGACATCATCAATGTGGTCAATGGTCCCATCACCTACTCCCCTGACATTCTGCCTCTGGTCGGTCCACACCAGGGGGTCAGGAACTACTGGGTGGCTGTAGGCTTCGGGTGAGTATGTCTGTGACCCAGCCAGCAGTGATTATAAAATCACTTACTCAGCCAAGTCTGTTCCCGTAATTTCAGGGCAAAAAAAAGGAAAATACTAAGGGGGGGGGAGAGAGAGAGAGAGAGAGAGACAGACAGACAGACAGACAGACAGACAGACAGACAGACAGACTGAAAAAGAGAGAGAAAATTTTCTCTTCTATGGGCAAGTAATAATAGGAGAAATAAAACATTTCAGTGTTAAAATTCTGACTATATAATGGTTTAATTTCCTATATAGCTTTTAAAGATTAGTGCACAGAAAGATAATTGTTTCCTAAAGTTTTCTTTGTCTATTTACGGCCATTTCCATTATTCATGTCTTGTTTCATGCTGTCACCTTCAGGTAGGTCAAAGGCTTTTTCATAATATAGTATGACAAAGATAATTCAAAATGGCAAATATATATGTATCTGATGCATTTCTTCAGCATAATTTGTGTTTGCCCAACATGATGTATTTCTTTGTAATTCCTTGTGTTGCTTCTGATTAATGATTGCATCACCTCTTTGAAGTTTTATTTCTAATATTTGTCCCATTAATTTGGCAAATATTGATGTCAAACACACTCCACTATCATATCACAGCTACTGGCACTCTGTTCTTCACCCCATCTCATCTGGCCACTTACTTCGCTAACATTAATGATGGCCAGCTCTGCCATGCCTAGTGCTGCGATGCCAGAGAAGGGTAAACAGTACACAGCTGCCTCTTACTCTCCTTGCAAAACAGACTTCAGATGACAGCCTTTAGACATCTATTTTCTAAAGATGCAAAATTGGTATCTTGGTGGGAAGCGAGCTTTTTAGTGTTTCCAGCCTGCTAGGCCCCACCCATCCTTAGAGCCTATGGTCCTGCTGCTGAGTGGCTATCTTTTGGTGACTCTGGGCTTCTATTTCATGCCTGCCCAGGGACCTCTCCTATTCTTTGTTCTCTCCCAAAGTCTCTGGCTCATCTGATTATACAGAAGCTTCTCTTGACTTAACCACAAAATATAGCTACTATGAAGGCCTTCGTTAGACAGGAGTGAGTGGGTAGAACTGTCTGTGTCCACTGTAATAGCAAAAAATCATTCTTGGTTTCCAAGCATCTTCTTACAGGGTAGAAAGCAAGCTGATCTTCTCCATTGAGCAACCTACTAGTTGCAAAATGCAACCCAGGTGAGGGCTCCTGGCTGAGTGCTTCCAAGAGCACAGCCCTGGCTCCCCACGAAGAGGCCACTGCCTCAGCAGAGCCAGGTGGGCCCAGTCTGAGGGGCATGTGTTCTCCCTCCAGTTTCCCCTCAGCCAGGGTGCTCAGAGCTCAGGGGCTAGTGAGAGCCAGTCACATTACCCTGCCCTGCGCTTCCATCTTCCTCACTTGCCCACACCCATCTTTCCTCCACAGCTAGGAGGTGAAGGCTAATTTTCAGATACATTTCTCTCAGCCTTGTGGAAAGAAACCAGCTATCAAGCCAGGGGTGTTTAATTTGGATGCATTTTAAGTGGAACAATGGATAGCATAAAAATTATGTTCTTTCATGTTCAGAAGAGCAACAACATTCCGATTTGTGGGCCTTGCAAGATAACTGGGTGTGTGTCACCACTTGAAAATAACCAGTGTTAGTGATGGATATCTGTCTCTGTGTCCAAAAGGTATGGCATAATCCACGCCGGTGGGGTTGGAAAGTACCTCAGTGACTGGATCCTGCAGGGAGAGCCTCCTTTTGACCTGATAGAACTGGACCCCAACCGCTATGGCAAATGGACCACAGCTCAGTACACTGAGGTCAAAGCCAGAGAATCCTACGGATTCAACAACATCGGTGAAGTACAGATTTGCAATTATACAAAGTGTTCACAGCATCCAATACTAGATACTTTTTTATTGTGTTCATTGCGTGGAGCTTGTCAGGGACACTAACAGGTTGTGCTTTTACTTAATCATTTCAATTCTTAAATAACTTTTCACTCTATCCCTTGATGATTCATATAAATGACTGCTTCAATCTTTGCATCAACCACACACATGCACATGTGTGCACATCTGGCTTTTGAGTCCTATATTTTCCACGCTCCTAATCCCTTGGAAGTATCTGTCATCTTGAATGCTGGCTCTCTTTTTCCAGTTGGCTATCCCAAGGAAGAGCGTTTCGCCGGGCGGCCCACGCAGAGAGTCAGCGGGCTTTATGAGATCCTGGCACCCAAGTGCGCCATGGGATTCCATGCGGGCTGGGAACAACCGAACTGGTTCTACAGACCGGGCCAGGACACTCAGTACAGGTGTGTGGCTGGCTTTGCCATGTGCTGGCCCAGTTGTGGAGCCCAGGAGCTAGAAGAAAGGATACAGAGAGCTACAGACCTGTTCTTCCCTGAGAGCTGTAGCAGCAGCCTGGCCATGCCACCTTCCCTCAGCATTTTTGCCTGAGAAGCAGAGAAAACTTGCTCATCCCACCAAATCCCCATCCACCTCAGCTGCCTCCCAAAGGCTCACATGGCTTTAGGATCCTGGTCAAATCACAGAGTTCGGAACCTCAAAATGAAAATAACTTGCATCTTGGAGTGTAAGATGGGGAGGTGGCATGAAATCGCACCCTCCTTCCAGTGCTTGGAGTGTGCGTGCACCTGATGCTCACGCTAAGCCATGCATGTCATACGCATGGTTGATACACTGGCTTAGGATTTCAAGTTAAGCTAAGGCGTAAAATCACCATCCAAATACAGCCCTGCACCTCTGGAGAGTGCCACATGTCACACTGTACTTGAGATTAATTATACATTTTTTTTCTCATGAGAATCCATAAACCAAGGCAAAATAAATAGCCAACCTCAAAGTTGTTACCTTTGTTTTCCCAAGCTGCTGTTTTGCCTCTGTGAACAATTTTAACAGTGACTTAAAAATAAAATCTAAGCAACGTAAAGATTGGGGAATAAGTGCTTCCCTGGAAAGCGCAAGGGCCTGAGTTCAATCCCTGGCTCTGCAAGAAAAAAAAAAAAAAGACTGGTGAGCTCTGAACTCATCTGGGCTCCACAGGGAGCCAGTCTTGGTTGTTGGGTGGCTCCATAGTGGTTTGGGTTTTTCCTAAACAACAGATGAGTGTCATCTCTGTTCTTCACTTTGTGCTTTTTTGGATCTGGCCTGAAATTCTTCTACCATTTTAATAATTAAACTGATGAAAACTCAGTTTGTAGTCCCAGCCCCTTGCTCTGAAGTTAATGTGCCAAGTTAGAAGTAGTCTACTTTGTGAAGTAGAGAAAACCTTTGCCATGTGCCAGGAGACCTTTGTTCTAGACCCAGCCCTGTCATTAATTAATGCAAAGGTCTTGGAAAGTCAGATTGTGCCCTGTTTTTTGAAAACAGGCTTGTAATTGCAGGACTATGGGAGGCAGAGGTAGGAGGATCTCAAGTTCAAGCCCAGCCTTGGCAACTTAGCAATTTAAAGAGAACTTACCTAAGAGTAAAAAACAAAAACAAAACAAAAAAAAAAGGGCTGGGAACATAGTTCAATGAAAGGCTCCTAAGTTCAGTTCTTGGTACCCATCTCACTAAAAAGTGTTTTGGACCAGAAAATTGGGGACCCTGTTGTACAGACTGTGGGCAGGGAGGCCTGCTCAAGTCTAACGCATTGTATCTGGATGCTAACAAGCCCAGCTGGTGAGCAGTTGTAGCTGTGTGGGAGAAGCTCTGGTGGGCCCTCTTCCCACCAGTATTCTAATTCTATTTGGCCCAATGGCTGGTAGTGGAAAATGCAGGACTGCTGCTGTGTGCCTGCCTCAAGTGCCAGTTTTTTGTTTAATGTATTTCGCACAGGGTCTCACTGTGCAGCCCGGACTCATAGTGACCTTCCTGTTTTCAGCCTCCCCAGGGCTGCGATTATAGGTGTGCGCCACCATGTCTGATCTGGTGGCCAGCTCAGCAGGCCTGGGGGTGGGGCCAGCCATAGCACGCAGTGCCGGGGATCTGACAGCAGTCCTGCGCCTGCCTAAGCAGACACTTGGTCCACTGAGATATCTCTTCATCTCCCAAGTGCCATCTTATGTGCTAGGTAATTAATATTTCATTTGCTATGAAATGGCCAGGTTAGTAGCTTTAGGAGGTCAGAGCCCAACATATACATACCTACATAGGATTGGAAGAGCAAAACATAAGGTCAAATCTTCTTCCCCAAGTAGTTTTATCTAGATGGATAAAGTTTATTAAAATAGCCTTACTCTGCACCCTTGGACAGTAAGTGAAAGTGTTCTATAACACCAAATACTGCATTTCAGGCCAAGCTTTCGCCGCACAAACTGGTTTGAGCCGGTGGGGTCTGAGTACAAACAAGTTATGCAAAGAGTGGGGGTGATTGACCTGACACCATTTGGCAAGTTCAGCATCAAAGGCCAGGACTCTGCAAGGCTGCTGGACCACCTCTTCGCCAATGCCCTTCCGAAGGTAGATAAGCCAAAGTCCAGGGGTCACGCCCATGTGACTCTCCATCCTCTTGGGTTTTTTTTTTCAAAAGTCAAAATCCAATGTAGTTATTTCAGCTCACAATTTGATAACTTTGTAAACATTAGAACTCTTCAACACAGAGAAAATAAGCTACTTTTCAAATTTAAATTCTTGTTGAGCGATTTCCTGTGTTATCCAAGGACCTAATGACTTTGCTTAATTATGTTGGGAGAAATTTAAAACTGACTACAAGCAGGCCAGGGATGGTGGCACATATCTGTAATCCCAGTATTTAGGTAGGAAGATGTCCTGGAATTTGAGGGCAGCCAAAGAATGGTGAGTTCAAGGCCAGCCTGAGCCCTGTTTCAAGGGCACATAAATTGATTGCAATAGAAAGTATAGCTTTTATGACAGCTTTGAATGATTGTTTAAGATGAAAGAACCAAGTTTACCTAGGGTTTAAGTAGCTCATAAAATTGATAGACATGGTAAGAGCAGAAAGCATTTCATTTAATACTCATTTTTATTTACATGTGTGTTAAAAGAATGCCTAAGGTTTTCAGCTCATCCTAATCATTTTGAACTATTTGGTGTAGGTGGGTTTTACAAACATTAGCCACATGCTGACACCCAAAGGTCGTGTGTATGCTGAGCTGACTGTCTCTCATCAATCTCCTGGTGAATTTCTGTTAATAACTGGTTCTGGATCCGAACTCCATGATCTCAGGTAAGCAGAGCTAGTAATAATGTTTTGTATGCCAGGTGTGGTGGTACACACCTGTAACTCTGCACTCTAGAAGGCTGAGGCAGGCTGAGGCAAAGCAGACCTGGGCAATAAATTGCTGAGGCCCACACTATCTCAAAAATAAACTTAAAGAAAAGAGAAAACATTTTGTACAGACTGCATGTTGACTGGATCTTGCACTGAGTTTTCCTTTATAGTACTTGAAATGTAACTTTAATTCTTCCTTTATTTTTCTTTTTTTCTTTTTTTTCTTTTTTTTGTCTTTTTGAGACAAGGTCTCACTATGCAGTTCAGACTGGCCTTAAGCTCACTTTATAGCTCAGGCTGGTCCCGAACTCACAACAATCCTCCTGCCTCAGCCTCCCGAGTGCTGGGATTATAGGCCTGCACCACCATGCCCGGCTATTTTTCATTTTTTAATGTATTTGGTTCAGGGTCTCACTATGCAGCTTGGACTCATAGAGATCCTCCTGTTTTCAGCCTCCCCAGTGCTGGAATTGCAGGCATGTGCCACCACACCTGGACTTGGTCACCATCCCAGCGTGCCTAGGGATGGAGGTGGTGCAGCATGTGCTGTCAGGGATCGAACCCCAGTCTCTGCACATGCCTAAGCAGTGCTTAGTCTGCTGAGCTATCTCACTGGCCCTTTAATTCTTCCTTTAATTTTGTGCCTTTTATCAGAAACATTTGAAGGCTCTGCCCCCACCTAGTGCCCCATGCGTTGGATTTACTGATTCTGGTGCTGTTCAATCCCATTTAGGAGGTGCAATCAATGTTCCAGAACTCCTTCAAGACACTGCCTTAGTCAGTTCTCCTAATCCCTTGTAAAGTATGGTCATGCTCATTCCTATGGGAAAGCTGGTTTGGTTAACTCAGATCAAACCAGATTGAGCCTCACTTCACTGCGCTCAGCTCTGTGCTCTGCCATGCCAGGCCCCTTTGTGGATGTTTGTCTGAAAAAAAAAGAAGAAGTCTGTAGTTCAGTACTTCCAAATGCTCAGAACACTACTATTTAACACATGTCCCACCTGGCAGATCCTCGCTCTGGCCACAGAATGATGCACATACTCTGCTCTCAGGCACAACACACTGGCTTGCACCTCAGCAGCCAAGCTTTGGCTCAGTCCACTCCAGCCCTTCCCCATACACTTTTCAAGCCTGAGGGGTCTCTCAGAAATTATAAATGGTGCCACATCTGGGCTCCAATAACCCATCGAGCTTAGAAATTGAAGCCAGAGTCTTTATCTTGCCTTATGACCCTTGAGAAATCCTGTGCCTGGTGTGAGGTGCATTGCCAACCTGCAGTGTTGCAAATATGCCTTGCACATTAGAGCACATTTGGGTTTCAATCAATTTTTGAAGCCAAACTTCTTACTTTAAATGCAATAAAAACTGTCACTATTTAAGAAAAATCATGCATGTTTAAATCCAAGTGTCCTTCTGCTCTATGGAACATTACCCCCAATTATGTGTGGGTGATTTACATAGTCTCTTCACATCTTATGGACTCAGATTCCTCCAGTTTAAAAACCAGGTGTTTGTATCCAGTGGTCCAAGGCATTTTCTGATGATTTGAGACACAAACCCCATCTTCAGGGCAGTGAGATGTTAGTAGCACGTGACATTCCAGCAGCATTCAGCCTGGTGTCTATGACTCCAATGCAGATGGATTGAAGAAGTAGCCATCAAAGGTGGATACAACGTTGAGATTAAAAACATGACTGATGAGCTGGGCGTCCTTGGAGTTGCGGGGCCACATGCAAGGAGGGTCCTGCAGAAGCTGACATCAGAAGACCTCAGCGAAGGTGCCTTTGCTTTTCTGCAGACCAAGTCCTTCAAGGTTGCCGGGATTCCTGTCACTGCTATTAGGATATCATACACAGGTAAGAACTTCAGACATCCTAGTGTGAATCTCTGCATGTGTGTGCACACAGTCACTATATGCCTTATGATTTAGTGGGAAGATTGCTTTTGCTCAACTCTGAGCAAAAGATGGTCTGCCTATTTACTGCTAGGCTCCAGTGGGTTTCTAAATGTCTGACAGAGTAGGGAAAGAAAGAAGGGAAAAGGTAACATCAGACATACTGGAAAGGCCAGGCCAGCAGCCCTGTCAGAAGGCAAGGGTATCCTCGTTCAGAGCCCACATGGCTGAGTCCTGCTTTCTGTGTGCCACTGCCTGCAGGCACTTCCTGCCCAGGTTGTGTGCTTGTTAGGAACCCTCAGCCTCATGTGTGGTGATGTCAGCCTCTGACAGGGTCCTTTTTCATCCCCATCAGTGCCCAGCACCCCCCACCTCTGGGCCCCTTCAAGGAGGGGATCTTGGCTCCCACTGGATGGCAGCAGCATGGTGCCAGACTGAGGATGGGGCCCAGAAGAAAACTGTGCAGCACTGGAGGCCATAGATCTTCCCTGTGCTTCTGCTCTACATGGCCCCACCATTTAATCCAGCAGGGGACAAAATCATGACCAAAATAAAAATTAGTAGAATGAAAAGTAAGTGGGACAGCTGAGGTTTCTCCCCTCTCTTGCTCCTTTGCCTACCCCACCAGCTCTGATGCTAATCCATGTACAGACAGGTACAGTGGGAGCAAGGGTGTCTTACACAGTGTAGACCTCAGAGTAATTTACAGCTTTCTGGATTTTTAAGCCTATAACTCCTGGGTGGGCACATGGGAGTTGGGGTGTTTCAATCTTGAACCCCTTCTGTACATAAAATATGCTGGCTTCATAATTCAGGGAACTCATTCTGCTGAAATGTCTCATGGTGTCCTCTCTGGGTGCTGGCTCCAGCTTGAGATTGAGCCCTGATTCTGGACTACCTCTGGACCAGAGGCTGGCTCAGGGTCACCCACAGATGGCCTGTCCTATGTGGCAGCTGCTCCTGGTGGGAGCTAGCACAGAAGCACAGAACTTTTGTGACCTTGTCTTTGAAAACTGCTCACATCTCTGTCATGGGTGTGCAGCCTCCTCTCTCCTCCGAGTCTCAGCTCTCACACATTGACTGAAGTTGCCGGTCTCACTCTGTGTGGCCCTGTGTTTGGTTTCAGGTGAACTGGGCTGGGAGCTGTACCACAGGAGAGAAGACTCAGTGGCGCTGTACGAGGCTGTCATGACTGCAGGCCAACAGGAAGGCATCGACAACTTCGGGACTTATGCCCTGAATGCTCTGCGACTGGAGAAAGCCTTCCGAGCCTGGGGCGCTGAGGTCTGAAATCAGGAACCCTTCTCTCAGACTGTCTCCCTTTGATGTCTGCATGCAGACTCTGTCTAACTCTGCGTCTGGATAGGCACCTGCATTTAAAGGGAGCAGTGCCAAGCCCAGGGGGACTCTGGCAGGGGGTTATTCTGTCTCAATTCTTCCAGAGTGATGGGAGCCCTCAAATCTGTGTGTGCTGTGGGCACCAGCTTGCGGGACCTGAGCCCTATCTCCACATTCTCTTCTCCTCTACATGCTGACCATCCATGTTTCCTTCTTATTCTGTCCTTTCCTGCAAGCTAAACTTCTTTCTTGCTGAGGGATAAGGCCAGTGGCCCCACATGTGTGAGTCTCATTAATAAAAACGCAAGATTGCCTACTAGTCCTGTGTGCTAGCCACTCACATGATTTTATTTGCCTTCGCAACTCTCAGAAAGTTTTACCATGACTCCTGTTCTACACGGAGTCACACTGAGATTTGGCAGGGCCTTTGTTTCATGGCCACAGCACAGGCCAAACTGGGGTTGAAGCTCTATGCTGTAGGGGGGCAGTTCCTCTAGATTAGAGGTGGTGAACTTATGGCATACATGCTGCAGTGGGCCGTTTGCTATTATTGAAAGATCCAAAAGGTTTGTCCTCACTGCTGTAGATCCTCAGCCTTTGTGGAGTCGTGGTTTTTTTCTTTGGAAACAGTGAGGGGCAATGAGGGATGGGCACACTGGGGTCTGAAGTTATCCACCTCAGGCATCTCCATGAAAGGTGCTCCATGAGCAACCTTGGGTTTTTGTTTTGGGGTTGTTTCTGCTATTTTGCATGGCTTGAACCCAAAGCCTTTTCACTGAGCTCCATCTCCAGCTCTTAAAAATGAAGAACAAGAATACTTAATTTTGAGTCAATGTCTTGCTAAGTTGCTAAATTGCCAAGGTCAAACTTGAAATCCTCCTGCCTCAGCCTCCCAGAGTTCTTAGCTTACAGTGTCTGATTTATTAGCATTTTTTTGCTGGGCACCTGGGCCAGTCTGTCCCATGGGCCCAAGAGTGGAGCAGTGGAAGCAGCCCCTTGGGATTTAGACAGCTCTGTGCGCTACCTCACCCTGCTCCCTCTCCTCCTGTCTGCATTCTTCACCTTCCTGTCACTCCATTTTCCAGAGGTGCCAGAGCTACCTCTCGTTTTCTGATAGGGATCACATTTCTCTGCTTTTTTCTTTGAAAAATATCTGAAACTAAGTAAATTAAAAACTACTTTTAGGGTAGCTCAAATTGATTAAGAGATGTGAGGGAAAATTTTATAATCATGTGAAATAATCTTATGCTCCCTTGGTTCATGTGAGTACTGTGCTGTCTTTTGAAGTTGACTCCTTTTAAGTCAGGAGTCCTGGCATTCCAGCTGGTTTGGAGGCTGACCCAAGAGGGTCACCAACTCAAGGCCAGCCTGGGCTACCTTTCAAGATTCTATCTCAAACTAAAACTTATTTTTAAATGGGCTGGGGATGTTGTTCAGTGGTAGAACACTTATGTGGTACACATGAGGATTTGGGATCTGTCCCCAGCACTGAAAAAATAAATGGAGAAGCAGCTTGATATGTTTTAGAAAGGAAAAGAGAAAAGTGAAACAAACCCATTTGTCTCAGGGTGACTGGATGCTGGCTTTGTCCCTGAGCTGGCTGGGGATGCTTTCCTTTTTCTCTTTTGAGTCTGCAGAAGCCACATTCCTACCTTCTGCTTTTCCTGACTCTGGGCTAACTGCAAGATACTTTATTTACTTAGGGCTTTTTGGAGGTTAATAGCAGAATATATTTATTGGGAGAAAGAAAGCTTCTGTCTAAGAGAGGGACAGAAGGAGACCCAAGTGGGTTGTTCTGCAAAATATTTTAAAACTTCAAAAACCTAGTTATGGGCCAGAAGATAGCTTAGCAGACTGAAGTGCCTGCTTCGGCAGATGCAGGAAATGGGGTTCACTCCCCTGTGTGCTGTGCTGGCCCCACCCCGGGACACACTGAGACAGCGATTGAGACTGGGCGTGGTGGTGCACACCTGTAATCCCAGGGCTTGGAAGGCTGAAAACAGGAGGATCACTAGGAATCTGATTTGTACAGTGAGACCCTGCAGACTGTACTAAATGCATAAAAAAAGCTAGTTATATAAAATTATGACATAAAACCTAAATAGCCTTATTTATGAAAGGAACATTGTATCTATCCTTCAGAGATTTTTTAAAATAGAAGAGCTACACAAACAAATTTTGACATTCAGTATCTGTGTTTGCTATACTCGAATGGTAGCATATATTGAAAGGCTACATTTGAATTAAAAAAAAACTTTTATACAGCAGGCAATAAGCTGCCTTTTTCAGCACCTGTATTTGAATATCAAAAAGCGCTTTTTCTCCTAAAAAGCTAACACATGAAGTGATGCTACCCAGTTATTACTCATCTGAGATTTAAAATGTGTGTTTTCATTTTTAGATGAACTGTGATACAAATCCTTTGGAAGCTGGACTGGAATATTTTGTCAAGTTAAACAAGGTATGCTACATTCCAAAATGTGCTTGAAGTAAATAGTAAAATGATTATGCTCTTTTGTAACAGAGCCATGTTTTAAAACTTAACCAGGTGTAATTATAGGAAAAAATGGTTGGGCTATAAATACTAAGCATTTCTCAATTCCTTTACATTAATCATTTGTTAAAGAGTTGACCATTTTTAAACAACTGGAGTGTGCCTGTGTGTTTAAGATAGCAGAATCCAGCATATTGAAGGGCTACCTCTAAGTTCTAAGATAAAGATTAGTAAAGATGCTTATCAGTTCCATTTCAGCAGATGTTCTTGTAAGCTGTGGGTATCATAGTGACTGCTGGGACTGCAGCGCTGTGTAGCAGCCCCCACCCCCCCCAGTTGCTCCCAGGAACACACAGCTCTACCCAAGTGGTTTTTCGGCAACTCCATCTGGAACTACAGAGCTGAATGTAAGCAAAGGGTTGATCAAATGCCCAGCCAGTAATCACAGAGAAGCTGCCAAGGGCCCAAACAACCATGACTGACAGGAACCCTCCAGATTTGATACATTCCCTGCATCAGGGGTCCTCAGACTGAGCATGGGATTCTCAGATTCAACCCTGGGCCTCTTAAAGGTACCTGTGGGAATTAGGCCAACAAGTCTGTGTTTTAACAAGCACTGCCCGCCAATTTGAGGAACACAACTTTCATAAGTATGGTGCGGAAGCTCATGATGAGGCTAATTCAGTACAGCCTGGCCCACCTACACCTCAAATATGGGGAGCTTGCTCCATTGGGCTGTGCAGTGTCTGTGAATGACTACCAGGAACTCATCGTAGCCTACAGCTATGGGAAGTACTGAAGTGCAAGGACAGCAGCTGTGGGTTTGTGGGGTACTTGTTAGGGTTCCCAAATTGAACTGTGCAGCCCTTGGTGCTTACAAGCTAAAGGCTGATTTCCCAACCTCTAGAAATGAGCCAGCCTAGGGAAATGTTGTTAATGCCCACATATCACTCCCCAAATGCTGACCTAAAACATTAACATAAAGTGTATACAGTTATAGGAATAGATTTTATGAAAAAGAATCTCCTGAAAGGCTTTGAGGGGAATCGCTTATTCCCATTGCTAGCCAGGGAGATAGCTCAGTGGTGTAAATGCCTTCCTGGCAAGCGCCTGCCTGGCAAGTGCAAGGTCTACCAGCTGCCTCCAGACTGGAGAAAGCAGGTGCTGGGCTTTGGGCAGAGCCTGGCAGTGAGTCTGTCCTTCCACAGCAGAAGTTTTGCTTTAACTTGGAAAGTAAGGACACAAACACTTGACTCCTGAAAATGTGGAAGTTCTGCTCTTGGGCACCAGTGAGTAGATGGAGTGTTTGGAAATTATTGTTTTGGGAAAGGCCTATGTAAGTGGTCTCTGTGTTGAAAATGGATTCGTAAAATACTTTTTATAATTATTAGCAGGTATGGATTGTGTTTTTTACCTCTTTTAAATGATGTAATCAAACAATACAAGTTCATTCCTGAAGAAAGTGGCTTGAGGCTTGCCAAATAGCTCCATGGATTAAAAAGCCTGCAAGCAGGCACAGGAGCCAAGGGTGTGGCTGACAGGTGAGGGGCCTTAGGGACCCAGAGGCTATGGGGTGGCCTACTGGGACATCGTCAAGGCAACTTAATGCCTAAAGTGTGGCTTTCAGTCTGTGAGAAGTGAGCAGTATACAGCATGGGGTGCTGGGGACCCATGTGTAGAGCCATGTGCTTCCCACAGCCTCTTTAGCCAGACCACAAGCTTTGTGAGGACAGAGGTAGAGAGTCCAACACTGTGTTAGATTTCAGTGGGGGCTTGGCAAATGCCAAGTTGAATGATTTGCCTTAGTGCTCCTGTTACTTCCTAGTTCTGAGACAAAGTAAATTACTTAATCTATAGGTACTTTGATTTCTTCACCTGTAAAATAATAATAAAAAAAAAAATCCTCACAAGCTTTTGTGAGTCATAGATAAGATGGAGATCATTTGAAACTTCATTGTGAGTCTTTTCCATCTTATTGAGACAAATGTGAAGAAAAGTAGCTATACATAAAATACTCTGAATTTTTTGAAGACCTAATTCATTGCTTTCTTTTAATAATTATCTAATTTGCATTTAGACTTAAGTACTATCCTTAAAAGACCAAATGAGCACTTGCTTTTCACTTCTGCTATCTTAGCTATTTCCTTGTTGCTGGAACAAAATTCCCAACACCCTTTAGCTCATAGTTTGCATCAGTTCAGTCCCCAGTTGGCTGGCTCCAAGGCAGGTTGGCATGGCAGAGGAGAAGCAGTCCATGGCAGGCAGATGAAGTGCAGCAATGAAGGGAGGAACACAGATGTATACAAACACCCTTCCAGGCCACACCCACAGTGGCCTCTGCTCCCCACAATGCTTCACTTCCCAACATTACATCCAGCCGTAAGCCCACTAGTGAATTAATCCAGTCTCACTTTTTTTTTTTAATGTGTTTAGTACACAGACTGCAGGGTCTTACTATGCAGATCGGACTTGTAGTGATCCTCCTGTTTTCGTGCCACCATGCCCAGTCTTAGTTGCCATCTCAGTGCACCCCAGGGGAGGGGCTAGCATGCCAGGGGTCAAACCTCAGTCCCTGTGTCTGCCTAAGCAGGTGCTTAAATCTGCTGAGCTATTTAATTTGCTTTTGTTCTATTAAGACAAAATCTCTACATGTGTTGGCATATAGGTCCTGCTCTGTCTCAGTCTTAACCATCCAGCAGAAAAGTATAAAAATAAGGTATACACCACGGGGCCATAATAATAAGTTGAGCTGTAAATGTCTATGGTTAACAACTTCTTCAGATAACTCACTATTGTTGTGGAATGCCAGACTGTGTTGGATTGTGTTGTCAAGTTCAGACACCTAAGTTAGTTGAATGACAATGGAGTGCCCATCTTTGACAGGTGTAGACAAAGGAAGGGGTATAAAAAGGAAGAATCATGATGTGTGTGGATGGACAGTACAGTTGGGATAGATAATGCCGTGCTTCTACATAATTCTATGAGAGGCAAGATTTGCACTAATGGTGGTTGGACAGGATATTATGTCAGCTTCTAGTACCATGGACAACCACTAGGAAAATAACAAGGTAGAAAGTATTAATTATTGAATCTTTGATGTAATTCAGGTATAAAAAATAAGATACACAAACAGCTACATTCTTTTAATTTACTGATAAGAGACATATGCTATAGTAATGTCTGTAAGTATAATAGCATGTATGCACCTTCTACAATACTTAAACATTATGAAAACAGTTTGCAATGTATTAATTTATCAAATCCATCTTGTCAAGGTAACTTAAAACTGTCTCATTGATATTTATACTTCAATAAAATAAAAATTAAAATTAAAAAAAATAAAGTGAGAAAAAAAAAGACAAAATCTCACTAAATAGGTCAAGCCAGTCTTTAACTCACTATGTATCTCAGGCTGACCTCAAACTCAAGATCCTCCTGCCTCAGTCTCCAAGTACTTAACCTTATTATTGACTTGACTTACACATATTTTACATGTTTTCACCAGGTTTCTATTTCAACCCTCTCATTTCTTTTAATTAATAGGATCCCTTTTCTAGTTATATATAAACTTTTTATTTAAATTTTTTTATTAATTTTAATGAGAAAGACATAGCAATGAGACAGTTTCAAAACAGGTTAGTAGAACAGCTACAATAATTAGTACATTGCATACTGTTGTCTTCATAGTAGTTATTCAGAACACAAGGTACAGAGTCGCCCAAATGGCTCAGTGGATTAGAGTGCCTGCAAGCAAGCTCAGGGGTCAGGGATTCAATCCCCAGGCCTGCTGTACCAGCCCTGCCCATAGAGCCAGCTCTCAGGAGCTGTAAACAGGTAGATCACGATGAGTCTGATGTAGTACTGAGACCCCAAACACCCTGTAGACCCTTCCCTAAAATACAAAAATAAGTAAATAAATAATTTTTTAAATGAATAAAATTAATAAATGAAAAAACACCAGCCAACAATATTTAAAGCTGTAGCCTCAGTGCCCCAGAAATTTATATATTTTTCAAAGATATTAATGGCTATTTATACAGTTAATTTGGCAACAACTCATTAAAGCCACAAATTTCTCTTCTTGGATCATTCTGAACACCCAGCTTTAATCACAGTGTAACCTTCAAATACATTTTCCTCTCATTTATAATTAATAAGGATGTAGTAAAGTAGAGTACAAGGCAAAGAGCATGACATTCAGTGTCACTCTGGAGGGGAAGCCGGTTCAAGTGAGGATGATACGCTGTTAGCCACAGTATCCACCCAGATCAGGCACCGGCTCTATGGGAGGGAGCAAGGGAGGATGGGTGTGCGGACAGCGGGTGCATTCCCGGCCTGGCTGGGCCTTGGGCTCGACTTTCTCCTGCTATTAGAGCGCTGTGCTCATCCATGTCTCAGGACCATAATGCTGGCAAGATGGCTTCCTAACTCAGGGTATAAGATGTATGCATCAAATCCCATTAGCATTAACCATCAGGTTGCCTGCAGATACCTTCACAGAATGTCATTCAAAATAGGTTCAGCCCACTTAGGGGAAATTTTAAAAAGAACATTCTTCATATATAGTATTTTCATCACTTATATTTTGTTAAATATATAACAGATGATAGAAAGCAGGGAGATGGGACAGGGAACTCAATGAAAACAACCCTGTCATCATTTATCTATTAAGAAAAGTCTCTTTTTAAAAAGATAGAAAAATCTAGGTGTTCTTGCACATATCTAAATCCCAACACTCTAGGAGGCTGAGGCAGGATTAAGCCCGATTCAGAATTGAATTCGATTCAGACAATTTGGAGACTTAGTGAGACAATGGGACAAAATTAAAAACAGAAAAAGGGATGGGGATGTAACAGAATATTGAAGGTATTGGATTTAATCCTTAGTACCAGAGAGAGAGAAATTTTGTCATTGGTGTAGAGTTCTTTCTATATTTCAATATACATATTTTAACTGTAGTGCTCTTACTCCCCTGGACACAGGAGCCTGTCCACTGTTCTGAGCTGCTGCTCCAGCAGCTGTTGCACAAGCCACCCTCCTGCTCCTGCAGCTTCAGTGACTGTTGCAGGGGGACTCTTACTCCAAGACAGTTGTACAGAAGAAAGTTCTAGTCTTTCAAAATAAAGTCTGACATTCACTGTCACCATATTCATTCTGAAATTAAACTGGTAAGGTTCCTGTGAAGACTGCAGGAAAGATTATGAAAGGTCACCAATTGTGAACCCTTGGAGTAGAGAACTTGAAACAAAAAGCAACCTGTGCATAACAAGGAAAACAAACCATAGCTCAGTGAAGAAGCAGGCCAGAGGCCCAGAGGACTGTTCCTCACTTACTCAGCAAGGTGTCATCGTGGGTGCGGGAGGACAGCTGCACCCTAGAGAAGGCTTCGCAAGCCATCCACGGGGTTGGGGAGATAGCTCGGTGGTCTAAGTGCCTGCCTGGAAAGTGCAAGGACCCCAGTTCGATCTCAAGTCTCACATGCCATGTCAGCCCCAGAACCCTGGGCACACTGCTGGGCACAGAAACCAGGCAAGGTGGTGCATGCCTGTAATCCCAGTGCTAAGCAGGGCGAGACCAAAGGATCACTACAAGCCCAAGCTGTGTAGTGAGACCCTGTACCAAATAATAAACAAATAAAATATTTAATACTACTACTACTGCTACTAATAATAACAACAACAAGCAATCCATGGTCCTTCCTGCCGTAGACATAAGTGCCACATCAACATCCCAGCACACTTGCTGCCAGTTTTTAATTTTGAGAAAGCGTTTTGTTCAACATTAGAAAAGACTGCCAAGGAAAATCCTAAAATAGATAGGAAAGTACTGAAGAAAATTATATCCAGGGGAAATTTTACACTACAGAATATAATTGGTGGGGTAATGGGACTAGAATTTGCATAGTGAACTTATATAGTTCACTATTCTCGGTAAACTCTTTCAAAAGGAACTCAACATGTTGGAGCAAGTATTGTGTCTCAGCTCAGAAAATGGACTCAATCAACGTGTCTACGGTGACTCCAGGAGATGATAAAGAGCCCCGCCAGCTGTACAGCAAAGCAAGGCAAAGAGCATGACAAGAGTGTCATGTTGTCATCACAGTTGCCAGCAAAGAACCAGATGTGATCAGAGCTACATTAGCTTCTGTTTACAAATCAGCATTCCAGCCTCTTCCTAAAAGATGTGCAGGTCAAGTCACCCAAGAAAGGTGATCAGAAAAGTCCCACTAACAGTTGGCACAGTGAAGCTTGTGAGGTTGCCAAGATTCTGAAGAGGAATGAAAGCCCCACAGCCTGCATTCTCTGTAAACCACCAGCAGACTTGACTGCTGTTCACAGCATGGAACTGAGAAGAGGGCTGTGCAATGTCTGTGTGATTATCACAGCCCTGGAAGATCAGTGAGCACCTAGAAACTAGTTATAAAATGGGTCATCTCAGGGTACTGAGAGAGAGGGGAGAGGGGAGAGAAGGGAGGG
>PVKA01012355.1:0-32351 GCA_004027165.1 Ctenomys sociabilis
CAGAAAAAAATGGCTATTATAAAGAAATCAACCAACAACAAATGTTGGAGAGGCTGTCGAGAAAAAGGAACCATTCTCCACCACTGATGGGAATGTACACTGGTGCAACCATTGTGGAAATCAGTGTGGACACACCTGGAAAAACTAGGACTGGAAATCCAATTCAAACTAGCTATACCCCTACTAGATATTTTCGAACAGTAACTAAAAAACATCATATCATAGTGATACATGTGTACTTATGTTTGTAGCAGCACAATTTGTGATAGCCCAATCTTGGAAACAACCAACAGGCCTCTCACCTGAGGAATGGATGAAAAAGATGTGATATTTGGAGCATTATCCAGCTATAAATAATGATAAACTCAAAGCTTTTATATTTAAGTGGATGCCACTTGAAGATATAATCATAAATGAAATAAATCAGACCCACATGTGTAAATATTTTATGATCTCCCTAATATAAGAATTCAAAAGATGAAATACAAATAGAAAAGTATAACATAATTAAAAGGAAAACATGAACTTGAGGATTTGACAACAAATAGAGGTTAAGCAAAAATGTTAGGAAACATGACAGGGTACAAGATGTACAAGATGAGTAAGGCAATAATCATGAGAATCTTCAGCAAGTTTTCAAAACTAGCAGTTAATTGGTAGGATTCTCACCCTGACTAACTATATGCTGATACTTATGAACTAAGCAACCGTACTGAAGATAGCAATGTGTAATAGTAAGATCATGCTTGGAATGCCTGTCATTCTGGTACCCTAAACACATACTGCTTGTTATGACATACCAATTACTGCCATAATGTCTCTCAAGTAAACATTTGTTTAACACAAAAAGGGTAATAAATGAAAACAAGAGACAAGAAAAGAGTCACAGTACTGTCCTGCTACAATGCTGTGTATGGTTAGATTTCTAAACTACTGTGTAAAAATTTGTAGTTGTTTAGTCCTATATTTTAAATATTTTTTATTTTTTTCTTCATATTCTGTAGGGACTTAAAGTTTAGCATATCAATAGTTAATGGAAAATACCTGTTCCATGTTAAGAAGAGCTACAATGACAGCTAACATTTTGGCCCTAGCCTTTCAAGGTTAGTGAAAACTCAGAACATAGGAGGACCTGTAATATAACATTATGTAACTCAATTGTGTCCCAAATTTTCTGATCAAGGAGATTATGGGGCCACAGAGGAAAGTGATCAATGATAATAGAGTGTGCCTAAGGAGAGACACATGGAGAGAAAAAATTCTCTCAGGCTTTCACAGAGAGAAAATTGGTCAAGCAATGGCCATGACTCATCCATATGGCTAACACTGAAAAAACCATACAAACTGTGGTACAGGGATTTAGGATAAATTGTGAGGAAACTTGACAAATAGAAAAGTATAACATAATTAAAAGGAAAACATGAACCTGAGGATTTGACAACAAATAGAGGTTAAGCAAAAAGTTAAGAACTGTGGTGCTACAATTTTAAATGAATTCAGAAATGTTAAATATTAAATATTTATTGTATCTCTCATTCTCCTTTAAGAATTCTAATTATATGAATGTAAGTTTCTTGATTTTGGCACATAGCGAACTAATATACAACTGGTCTGTAAACTCTCTTTCATGTTTATTTTAGATGATTTTTTATTCTTATTTTCATTTAAATCTATCAATCATTTTTTTCAATATGCAATCTATTATTCTCACTCTTCATTTCATAAATATTTTTCTAAAATTCACTCTACATCTTATATCTTTCATATTTCAATATTTGTGTACAATTTTTAATTTGCTCCATTATTATGGATTTTCAATAAAGTTAATAATGAGCAAAAAAAAAAGAAGATACATGGTTAATGGGATAAACTCAACTGTGTGTTATATAACAAAAAATAATGGGGGCTGGGGAGATGGCACAGTGGAATAAACACTTCCCTGGCAAGCTCAAGGGCCTGAGTTCAATCCCTGGTTCTGGTAAAAAATAAAATAATAATTTTGAAATTAAATTTGAATTTGTTTCTTTTTAAGCTGTACCAATAGCAAACTAAAGATCAATTCAAGGGCCGGGGAGACAGTTCAGTAGAATAAGTGCCTGCCTGGCAAATACAGGGTCCTGAGTTCAATGCCAGGTACCACAAAACAAAACAAAACAAAAAGAGAGAGAGAGAGCAATTTAGTAACCAAATAATGTAATATTGAATTGCAGTTCAACATTTAGGACAAATAACTGAGGACAGGGGCTGGAGAGATGGCTCAGTAGAATAAGTGCTTCCCTGGTAAGCACAAGTGCTTGAGTTCAATCTCCGGTTCTCCCTAAATAAAGAAACAAACAAACAAATAACTGAGAACACAGGGATGAAAACAAAGGAGTGTTACACTGAGGGGTCCCCCAGAATGCCTTAGCTCCTCTACTTTCACAGGGGAAATAACTCCTACCCTTTCTGTAGGTTGCTCTTGGTAACTTCCTCCTAAGCACAGGAGAGAAAGAGAAACTTTATAGTAGAGAAACCTGACAAGTGCAATTTTAACCAGGTGATTAAGGTCTAAATCAATGCTGGCAAGACATGTTGAAGTTTGAGAAGCTGTCACAGCCAAGAGTAGCCTTAGCTGACTCAATAAAACATGACATTCTAGAATAGATGAAGAACTTGAAGAAAAAAGTAAGAAAATCTGAATAAATTGTGCAGTTAGTTAATAATAACACATCATTATCGGCCCATTAATAGTAACACATTTCCATCTAAATGTAAAATATTAATAATAGGGCATGCTATGGTAGAAAGACTACGTAGGGGTACTGTGTATTATCCTCTCAATTTTTCTGTAAGTTCAAAGCTGTTTTGAATATAAAATATATGTTAAAGAAATGTCACACGGTTCTGACACCATGGTTTAGTGCTGCAAAGAAGCTTTGGAGGAATTTTGCATTTTGCAGTGAAAATGTTCAGGTTGTCTCTTCTGTCTCATAAAGCCTGATGTCCTTGGAAAAGTTACTTAACACTTCAAATACCATCTTCCTCATCTCAGAAATAGTGGCTGCAGAATCCTCCTCCACTTCACAAGATTGGTGTGGGGATTAATTTATGCAACATACAGCAAAAGATACTGACACATACGGATGGAGTGATTTGCCAGAATGCAAAACACCAAGGAAAATTAAGAGATGAAGGTCTATCACAGGCACAGAAGCAGATGAGAGAGAAGCGTGGCAGCACCCTGCACCTCAAAGAAAAACAAAAATGAATGCTCAACTATTCATAAAATTCTAAATGAACTAAATTGCTTGCAAACTAAATTGTTCATATTCAGCAAATTATCCCCTTTAAAGTTACCTTTCTCACCTGTAAACAAGACAGGCTAAATATTTTCTTCCTAAGATCACATAACATTGCAGCAGAAGCAACATGACTTCTTCAGCTGGCCAGAACACAATACCCTCACTCTTCTTGTGAAAGTTTCGTCCATTCCAGCCTCCTGGTTCTTAATGAAATCTGCTCATTTCTTTCAGGTTAACTGAATCAGGAGTTTTTCATAGTTTGGTTTTCACGGATCATCCAAGACTTTAGTATTGACTGTGACTGTGTATGAATCCTACCAATGATCTTTGACCTGCAAACCTAGAACTCTCTTCTACCTAATCAAGTGGCCTGCTTTTTCCAGCTGGAAAAAAAAAAAAAAAAAAAAAAAAAAAATTCAAAGTGGCAGAACCAAGTAGACTTGTAGCTTACTGTTTTATGGAGTAACAAGTCTGAGATACTATCCCGTCTCTCCCATGGGTAAACTTAGCTTATCTTTGCAAGGCAAGCTCAGACTTCTTGTTCAGGAAATATTTCAGCTCTCTCTTTGTGTCCCCCTGCTCGACTTTTGTAGCACATTGCTGTAAGCAGGCCTGCACTGTGCTGTCCTGACCACTAGGTGGCAGTTCCACCTCCTCGTGGTTTGGAGTTACTAGTTCTCCGCGCTAACTTCTCTGGAGAAACAGCATCTATTAAAATGCTTTTCAAATACCTTAGTATTGAGTCCTACATGCTTGTTTAATTTTATCATCCCTCCCTCTAGAATAAGATTTCTTCATATGGACAAGAAGTGTGTATTTGTTTTTATTTGCCCAGGATTTCAAAATGCTTCACAGATGGTAACACCAGAGAAATAAGAGCGAGGTAAATAGAAGAAGGAAGAGAGGATAAGAAGACCAAAAGCAAGGAGAAGCTATTGCTTTGCGCACGAACGTCCTGCCTCTACTATGGGCACAAGACGGAAGCACCAAGCGTGAAGTGAAGGCTGGCTGGACCGTAATCGAGATGCGAAGTAGAAGCGTTGACTTGCTGAGTTCAGAGAATAGGCACAGGGATACATCCAGAGCCAGCATTTGAGAAGTGAGGCCTCTGAACAGATCTGACCACCGGAATGACTGCAGAAGTGAAGCCGTTATAGAAAACCACACAAGGCACCAAGTTAACAGACGGCCAAGCCAGGGAAAAGTGTGCGTTCAGACTGGAGCACACTTACTGCTTGCAGTTCCTCTAATGGGGTCTGCACAGACCTACTCTGTGCTGGCTATGGCCTCTGAGGCCTGTGACTGATTGCTTTAAATTTATTCTTACTGCATAAGAAACAACTGGAATGAGGACAATACAAGAACAGAGTAACCAGGAAGTAGACAGATTAGCGGGTAAGGAAATTACAGTAGAGAGGTAAGGGTCCATCCGAGGAGGGTCACAGGAGGTCTCTCCACCCGCGAGGGGTGGAGAGAAAGCACAGCTGAAGGTGGAGCCACCTCTCACTGTCATGTGCATGTAGTGATGGAAGCCCAGGATGACAGATGCAACCTCAGTGGGTCTGAGATAAATATTTTCTTTATAAAATGGTCATTGAACTTTTCCTTAAAACAGAGAAAACAAAAAGGAACAAATTCAGAAGTTTTTTTTTTATCTGCACATATTCATTCTGCTGAATAAATGTTGGTCACCAAACCCCACAGAGGTTCTACTGGACAAGGCCATTGAAATTTGTAATTATTCATCCACAGTCAAGACGCTTAGCCTATCCTGTTTACTGCAAAGACTTTAATAAAACAGATCTAAGTAACTCTTCCATCTTTTATTTTTGTTCTCTAGCAAATGAACAAAGCATTTGCAGCCCTAGTGTATTGTTGTGCTACAGATGTCTGAAATGCTGGTCTTAGCTTTTCTACATGTGCTAGGAAAAGCTTTATTTATGTCATCTCTTTTTCAGCCTGATGAACACCTGTTTATAGTTCATGAATTTGTAAGTCATAAGATTCAATATCACTCCTTCCCAAATTTTAAACTTGACATTCAAGCCAAGAACAAAAATTGACAAACAGACCTGTAGCACAAAGATTATTGATTCTCTTTCTAAGTCACAAATGTAATGCCAAGTAGAGTTTTTAACTATTATGAAGAAATTATTTATTGAACTACAACTCTGAAATGAAGCATTTTTTGTGTGACTTTAAATATTATGGCTATTTTCTTTGTTTAGTAATAGCCTCATATTTCAAATAAAAATCTTTCAATTCTGAAACAATGCAAGGAGAAACATAAACAAAGAGGAAAAATATGTTTTCCCCCCATTGGTCTTAGTGTAGATAACAAATCAACTGCAGAACAAGAGCTGTAGAGCATAACACTCTATTGTTATGTATGCTGCTGTGAACTCATACGTAACTCAGAACACATGACATGCAATTGACAGAAGATATAAAATAGGCCAATAACAAGGAAAATCACTAACAGTGACAGGAAATACGGAAATCTCTCTCTCAAGCTTCAGAGACCTTTCTTGCTTAGTATTAATAGACTCCCTTGGAAGCAACTCCAGGGGCTTTTGAAGAAAACAAGCTTCAAATCATACAGTAGAATACAGTAAGCCATCTCATAAAGTGTAGCTGTTCATAAAAGAGTGTAAAAATGTGAAAATTTAAAGCAAGCTGTAGAAATGGTTTTTTGAAGTGTGCAATGTCCTCACATTTTAGAGTTAAACTGATTTACGAGAGTTATTTTTTATTTATATTGACATCATTGGGCAGTGAAATAAAGCTCATAGTATTTATTTGGACAATATGCACATGTGCAGTAAGTGTCAGGGAGCAGTCTCATCTTCAGATGCACCAGTAAAAATTTAAATAGTAGTACCATTGAGTTGGAGGTCATAATAGTGTATATTTAAATCCAACTGTCTAAGCAGCCCCGATTACCTCTGTCCCTACCCTATATGTTTAAAAAAAATCATATAGATCATTTCAATATATTGAAGAACAGACACTCCAATCAATTCCCTACATGTCCATTGCCATACTGCTTGCAATAGTTCTGGAATGCAAATAGTGCATACATCCAGCCATGGATGCATGCAGGAAGAAAATGCAGTAGGACAAGGGTGTATTATTGAGTCCCATGAAAGAATGCAGTAATTATTCATGTTGCAATGGTGAATAACTCTTACAACATGAAGTTAAGTGAAAGAGGCCAGGCCAGAAAAAAAGCCACACACTGTGTAATTTCATTGTGCAAAAACACAGAGTAGGCACATCCCCCAAAGACAGAAAACAAACTGGTAATTGCCAGGAGCTGAGGAAGGCTGAGGGTGGAGGGCAGCTGCTTAGCGAGTAAAGAGCTGCCTTCTGGAGTGAAGACCATGTTTCCCAGGGTGGCAGAGACAGTCATCAAAAACCACTGTGAATGTATGAGCCCCACATAGATTGTATAGAAATGGTTAACTTTGTCTAGTATGAATTTGACTCAATGAGAACATGGAATTGTGTCCTACTGCTGAAGTGAGCTGGACTTACATAACTCTTCCTGGTGAAAGATTCTGTTATGCAATTGACTTGATAGATGGCAGAAACCCTTGGAGCAGCCAAGTCAGCCTTGGTAATCACGTCTAGACAAGATCTGCATCCGAAGCTTCTTTACTTTAAAATTATTGCTGTGACATTTATTTTGAGGTTCTGGACTCAGCTCCTAGCTGTCTACTGAAAAAAAAAATAGAGACTTTCTTGGTGAGAGAAGAGTTGTATTCAAGCCAGCTGACAGCCGCTCAGTTCCAATTTACCTGAAGACTTCATCTCGCCTTACAGCCAGCAGTAAGGTAGGAATAGGAAGGTGGGAGGCCAATGTAACTCATGAGGCTTTAGATATCTAGTCTGAAGTGAATTAATATATTATGTTTTCAACACACTAAAGAAATATTCATAAAATCTGAAATCTCTTTAATTGAAAAGTAAATAGTTACTGCTAACTCTGTTATCCAGATACACCAGGCCAATAATTGTGATTTCTGTTTAATAAGTAGATTTATAATAACTTTAGAGTAGAGAAATCCTCACTTCTAGGGACAAAATGCACAAGCAATTCTTGCACAGCACATTCTTCTGCCAACTCAGTGAATGATACTCAAATTTTTGGTTCATTAAGAGAGAGTGAGTAGAGGATGGGAGAGACCATGAAGATCAAACAAAATTTAAGGACAAACAGAAGCATTTCTACAATTTACTTCTACTGGTTTTATCACAATGAGATAGAAATGTTCCTGAAATCCATCTTCCTGGCTTCCTAAATAAAATTTAAATCTCTACGGCAATCCATTTGTTCTTGAATGCTCACCCTTGTCTACTCAGCACATCAATTATTCTAGTCAGTATCTTTTCTTTCCTAAATGGACCTGTCATCTCCTTTCAACTTTTAATTTTGTTGCCATTATGGTAGATGACCAATTTTTAGTTGCATTTTAAAACCAGCACTAACATATGTCTTGATCCACATAAATCAAATAATCTCTTGGGGTATTTTTTTGGATAATATGTGAAATTATTTTATTTGTATATTGATAACATATGTTTCTCTCCTAGGTGTTTTGGATAATAACTATGAAATTGTTAAAAATTATAAAGGAATTGGAAAATGTCACACATTATTAATTCCAACTAGGTAGTCTGCAAGATGAAGGTTTCTAGTTCAGTACTGAATGCAATATTAGTTACAACACCCCAACACTTAGCTACTGAAAAACAGTAAATGTTTATTCATAGTTTATTTGGATCAGGACTTTCAGGAACAACTTAGTCTGCTTGCTCTTGCTTAAGCTTTCATGAGTTTTTAGTCAGTATATAGGCTTCAAATATAGTGACCTAAGCTACTAGAGAAAAAGCTGTATTTCAGTAGGAGATTCTAGACTTTAGAAGACCTCTCTCAGCCTATTACTGCCTAGTGAAAGCTGCAGAAGATATGCTTCTGAATTCAGCCACATGGGTCTCTTGGCATAGCTCTCTCCTGGCAGGACATACAGCTTTTCCCAGAGCATGCTACTGAAGAAAGGATCAGGAAACACTCACACAGGAAGCACAGTAATATAGGATCTAATAAGTGGGATCAGAAATCACTTCACATATTGTTTGTGGCATTCTACTCGGAACTGAAAATCTTTTTCTAGTCCACACAGAAGTGGCAGAACATGAGATTTCAACACAAAGCTAGCCATTTTGTGTCTTCTGAGAAATGCATATTTTTGTTAAAAGCTTAACTCTTCTCTACTTTTATTCTCATAAGAGAAGATAACGATATAATCCTTAAAGGTTGGTGGGAAGAGTAAACGTGTATCTATAAGATAAATACAAGATGGAATTGCTGTAGACATTTATGAGTGAACATCACCTAATGAGAAAGAGGGAGAGGGAGGGGCAGGGGAAGGAGAGAGTAGAGAGGGAGGGGGCAGGGAAAGAGGAAGAGACAATAGAGAGACAGAGAGAGAGGGGATAGACAGAAGGAGAGAGGATAGAGGGAGAAAGAAAAGAGAGGGATAGAGGGGAGAAGAAAAGAGAGGGAGAAAGAGAAATGAGATAGGGAGAAAGAAAGAGGGAAAGAAAGAGAGGGATAAGGGGGGAGGGAGAGGGAGACAGAGAGGAGAGAGGGAGAAATAGAGAAACCTGCTTATTGAAAGCTCTTAAACACTTTCAATTTGCACAACTGATACAGACATTGGCCTGACCACCGACTATTGGCTCTTGGATTATATAAGGGGCTTCATTCCCATCATTTTCCTTGATGTCTCAGGGGAAAATTTGGTCTCCATTTTATTTAGCTGCTGAAGCATTTCAGGTTGTTCCTTAGCTGGTGGAAAGGCATAATACATACAGGGGCATTCATAGCTTCTGAAATTTTAAGTGAAAGGAAGGAAATCATAAATGTAAATAGGCTTTCTCACTTGGGTCACCTGTGGAAGCACAGGAGAAGAAAACTACAGCATTTGCAGTATTACGAAGCCCTTTTAATCTCAAAATTACAGCACCATCCTGTGAGACCTGAAGAGGCAGTAGTTCTATGAAGGGGATGTGTATACACTCCCGTCTGGCAAAGAATCTTCATATAGGTAGAGAGGCTGTGGAGGGATGTGTGAAGACACGTACCTTTAGCCTCACTGGTGTATACTTAATAACTTGTGCCATTTTCTTAAAGGCAATGTCTGCCTCTGGCTTTCTCCTATGAAGGACATGTCCATGATTTTAATTTCTCCTTATTTCTATAGTTCTGCTCCTGTTTGACTGAATGAACTATTTCCATTTAGCAGCCTTGAGCTTCTGTGAAATGAAGCTTTCAGGAACCACTTCTCCCTTTCATCATCATGTAAAGGATGGCTGCGACAGGTCTTCATCCACACACGGCTCTCAGAAACACGCTCTGCACACCTCACCTGCTGTGTGATCAGGACTCGAATGAAGGGACAGCTTCTGTGGCTCTGCTTCCAGTGAGTCTGTACATGTGGTTCGGTTGCAGGGGATTTTCTGCTCTTATAAATGTATTGCTCGAACTATGAAGACTGCTGCCTATGTTGTCAGCGTTGCTGTTTTCCTTGAGAACTCTAATCGTCCTGTTGAAATTTTGTCAGTTCATCTCCGGATCTGCCGTGCTGGGCACTGAAGACAGGATCAGTGAATGTTCTACTGAATACAAATATATAGCAAAGGAATAAAAGAAGAATACTGAAAATATAGAAGTAGGAAGATCATATTAAAAGTTATCATTAAGATACAGGCAGTCCTCTAAGGGGTCAGAACAGAAAATAATGACAATGTAAGTGCTTACCAGGTAGACTGTTTTAAAGATCATTATGAGAAATATAAAAATACAATTCCTAGATTTAAACATTAGTATCAGTATTTATTTTTTAACATCCAATTGCCAGAGCTTCTCATTAAAATTCTCAGTACATGCATGAAAAACAACTCAGGTTAACCTGCACTAAATATACATTGATTTTATTATTTTAATTGGTTCCCATTAATCAACACACATGTTTGTAAGCATCTGTCAGTGTTTATAAATTTTTGTACTCCAGAAATAAACATGAAGTATGCATATCATATAGTTTCTGTCTTCAAGAAAGTTTAAGCAAAGAAAAAGATGCTTGTTTCTATGCTAAAAACAACCACACCGGGCATTAATAGAAGAAAGATAATTTGTATTAGTAAACAATATACTACATATAATATATAGGGAAAGAATCTCCCAAACTGGTAGATGTCTGTTATACATTTATGTTCTCTAAACCCAAAGAATGAAACTTAGACACAAGGGAGGTTAAGAACAGGTTATATTTATTCAGGGAAAAACAGCTTCTGTCTGAGATAGAGACAGAAGGGGTCCCAAGTGGGTTTTCAAGGACCACATATTTTGTAATTTATAGAGCAAATTTACAACAAGAGGTGGCTCCAACATCTGACAAATGGGAACACAAGAGGTGGGCATGAGGTGGGACAAAGATGCAGTCAACCAATAGAGTTATGAGTATAATTGCTCAGGTACCATTGGCTAAAGCAGGATCAAATGGTGAAGCAAGCTGTGAAGCAAGTGGGCATGAATACAGAAGAGGCACTTTTCTTGCAGCAGGCTGGGTTAGTGATTTCCTGGCTTTCTCAAGATGATGGAGACCTATTTAGAACACTAGTCCTTGATGTTTATCCTTACAGAGATCTGTGGGTCCATTCATTTTCCTTTTATCTTGAGAGATGGCTTGCCGTGGCATGCCTGTCTTCTCACAATTGGAAAGTATCTCCTCTTCTGCACTGGCTACTTCCAGGCACTAAGCATGTAAGACTACTGATAGCATTTTATCTAACTTAGTTGACTATAACATATATACTATATATTGGGCCTGTGTTTCTAGATTAATATGAATAAACTCACAGTTATTTTATGTGAAATACAGTATTTTTCATAATTTACATTCTACAAACTATGAGAAAAGAACTGAAGTTGGGAGAGAGGAAAGAGAGGTTCCTAACCTTTTTGATTTCCTGAAACAGTCCTTTTTTCAGGAATTGAGGGCTGTGACTGTTCCTGGGTTTATTGTATGTGGGTGGGTGCTATTTTTCTTCTTGTTTAACATGTGAGTAAATTGAGCTGAGTTTTAGAAAAAATGATGGCTGGCATGTTTTTCATCAACTTTAAAAATATAAATATTTTGTACTTTAGAACAAATTTGGCAGACAACAGAAAGGAAAGGAAGTCACTGAGGTAGTCTGTACTCTTCTTCCAGCACAGCCAGGCTGTGCTCCTCACCAGCACCAGTCACTTACAGAAGGCATATGGCATAGCTCTAATTTACACTGTGAGTTAGTGAGCTTTATTTCCTGATTAGCCAGGTTTAGGAGCTCTGTCAAGGTCAGAATTCATGCTGATACAGGGAGAAAAACTGATCTTGAGGGGGTGACCTCAAAATGATACAGGGAACCTCCAAATGACATAGAGAAAAATGATCTCCAGACCCGACATGGACAAGATCATGTTCTCTAAAATGGTAGAATGAATTTTAGGAACAAACAGAGGTTATGAGCAGAATAGATTTATTGAGAGAAAGAAAATTCCTATCCAAGAGAGGGACAGGACGGTGGCCCAAGCAGGTTGTCCCCAGGAAGCTTTCTTTTCCAGGGACTTTCATATAATGTAAAACTATGTGGGGCTAAGGTAGAGAAAATGGGAACTCTTTTAAGTGGATAAGAGGTGGGACAAAACTGTGGTCAACCAATGGGATTACAAGCACCATTGTTCAGGTAAAATTGATTAAGTCCATGTCCAAATGGGGAAGGAAGTCATGTAGCAAGTGGGCATGAATGTAGAATAGGACTTTATCAGGTAGCCATCCAGTAGTAGTAGGATTAATGATTCTTCTGGCTCCCCCAGGGTGATGATCAATTTTGAATGCTAACCTTTATGGAGGTTATTTATTTGATCTTTGGTTTTTAGGTCTGGCCCACACTTGAAAGTTATGTTGTCTTCTGTTTTATCTCCTTCAAGGGCCCAGCCCTACCTGAGTGCCTGTAATATTTCTATCCAACTCAACTGCCTGCAATATTATCAGTGTGTTAGAATTTAACTCCAGGGCCAGGGAGATGGCTCAGTGGAGTAAGCCTTTCCCTGGCAAATGTAAGGGCCTGAGTTCAATCCCTGGTTCTGCTCCCCCACACCAAAAAAATAAAAGAATTTAACTCCAGATGCCTGATTCTTACAGACAAGTTGTAGACCAGGCATTGTTAAACAATTTCATTGTGTGACCAAGGAGGCTGAAGCATAGCAAGATATTGAAATTAAAAATTCGTAAGACGTGGGAGAGGTAGGATGGATTCAGCTTTCTCCTCCGACTTGGGTGGGCCCCACATGTTCCCTACTGGTGAGTCATTCTCACAACTGTGGGATCTTAGGAGATTCAAATGACCACTCAAATAAAAAAGGAATTTGGCTAGGAATAGAGAGGTATACAGGCTTTGGAATCAAAAGACAGATGGAGTTTTGTTAACTTTATTTAGTGGCTTTGTGAAATGGAGTTATTTACATTTATGCTTCTACTTGTTCCACTCACTTGTTGAATCAATCAATCATTCATTCATTCATTCTTTCAGTAAGTCAGCCATATCTAACTAGTGCAGTAGTGAACCTCTCTTCTGACATTGAAAGCTGTAGAAAACAATGCAAGATTCTGTCCCCAAGGGAATACATGTTTTAAGGGACTTACAAAATAAAGTGCATTAGATGTATTCACATTACTGAAAATAAAACGGACAGGTACTAACACAGCAGATATAACTTAAATAAAAAAGACAGACAAAATTAGGCAACCTAAATGTTATCTTATTATGCGTTAAAATATAATGTTGATAAAAATTACACATTTTTCCTGTTTCTAGTAATGGTGGTCGTAGGCAGAGTAGTAAGCTAAGATTCTCTTGGGAAGCATACACGTAAATGAACACCGTGTGAACCAAGTACTTTTATTGAGTGTGTAAGGATTTGCCCTGCCATGACAGCAGTAATACTAAGTTGTAGAAGATGAGCTCTAGATAGGTTTTGTCTGTGTAGTTCTTAGGCAGATCTTATAAATGTACACTTACGTAGCACACGGAGCTTCTGACCTGGAGCCTGGCTCCAGAGTGTGCTCAGGTCTCTGATATTAGCTTAAGATAAGGTTTGTTCCAGCTGTGAGGAAGTAGTGCTTCCCTTAGTTTCGTGTGGCCAGGACCCACTTCTGACAGGAAGACCCTGGACACACTGTGCATCGTGCAGCTCTGGATCTGTGTGTCACATTCTGGGAGCCCTCCACACGTGGGCCTCAGCCCCTGAGACTGCACTGCTACAGAAAGGGCAAGAGAGAGACTGTACTGCGCAGAAAGGAAGGGCAGGGCCAAGGACACAGGGCTCACTGCTGTGCAGGGAGGGGAAGGCATCAGGTCCGCCTGAGGTGAAGACCCCAGTTGACCTAGTTAGGGTGCCACACTTTCATCTTTTCATGATGAAGATCTCCAGGGTGTTTGGGCAGGGGAGTGGCAGCATCTTACTTTCTCTTCAACATATGACATTTTCCATGGAGATAATTTGTATTTAATATAAAAATATTTTGTTATAATATTTTTATATTACAACAAAAATATAAACACTTACATTATGGGTTGTGAAAGCACGTTCTGGCACAGTGACAGTGAGAACAAAGAGCTTATTCAAGCCAAAATGAAGATGACCACCTAAGAGTCATAAGCCCCTCAGAGCAAGTGATCCAAAATGGCGTCTGAGCCAGACAGCTCAGCGGACTAGAGTGCCTGCTTAAGCAGAGCGCAGCCTTGTTCAGATCCCAAGCTGGTGCTGGCCCCGCCCCCAGGACACACTGAGAAGGCAATTGAAACTTTGTGTGGTGGCGTGCGCCTGTAATCCCAGCCCTTGGGAAGCTGAAAGCAGGAAAAGCACTATCCTATCTACCCTGTAGACCCTATGCTAAATGCAAAAAAAAAAAAAAAAAAAAAAAAGGCATCTGAGGAGTCTAACATTTCAGTGACCCAAACGAACTAAAATACATGTTAAGGACTACAGGAAATCAGCTGGCAATTTCACTGGTGTAGGTCATTACCAGGCCATCAGCTGTTTGTGCTCTCTCTATGTTTGAGGCCGGAATTGCACTAAGCAGACAGGCACTGTCTAAGATGTTTCCTTGCCTAAGGCTGTCAGCACATCTACTGGAAACTAAAATGAAATGGCTAAAGGTTAAGTTAGTGTGATCACGGACCTCAGAGATACGGCTGCTGTCCCACAAAACTTCTGCTCAGGCCTGACGGAAGCTCACACACCTACTTTTTTGTATTTATGCCTTCACAGACATTATTTGATATCAACTACAAAAATAGATGCACCAGGTGCCATCCCAGGAACAAAGTAGATTTCTTCAAATTGCAACTCTTTGCTGGCTCCTTCCCATATTTAATACAGAAGCCTAGATTTCGGCAGACAACAGCAGCTCTAAGAAAAGATGCTCAGCGGCATTATCTCCTTGGAAAGTAGTTCGCTTTTTTTTTTGTTCTCCGGCTGCCAATTGGGCCTGGGCCTGAAAGTGTGGTTTTTAGACACTGGCTTTTATAAAGTCCCTGGGGAGGTGGGCAAACACAGGGCCAGAATGAAAACTGAAGTTGAAGGGGGATTTGATCTAAGTGGGAGGCAGTTAATGAGAGGATTAGCCCAAGTCATGGGAAGAAAGAAGAGTGAGAGGAACAGATGAAGTGGTTGTGTCGGAATGCCAAGTGACTGAGGGTGACCTTTCCTGAGGCACACAGCAGGGCCTTGTGCAGCAGGTGAGGGGCCGTCTGGGACCACAAGCCTCCACTGAGGAAGGCCACTGCTGTGCACAGAGGTCTGTTGTCTTCCTGCACGCAGCTGATGAGTGGTGAAACTTGCCTCCAGAGCTGCTGAAAGCACCCCAGAAGGGCTGGCGGCTTTCATAATTATTTCCATAGGAAAAGTCTTTCAATCAGACAATTGCAAGCCGCATCAAACTGGTCTCCATAAACATACTGCATATATGGAAAGGCATCGTGCTCAGGGAAGGACATTGCTTAGATCGGGGTTGGCAATGCCATTAATCCTTCCATTTATTCTCTAAGAATCTGCCACGTGGCTGGGATTCATTGTGGAGCTGCAGACAGAATGCAGGTCTCAGTCTCTACTGTCTTCAAATAGTTTATGTGCATTCGGAGGTGATGGAGCTGAAAATAAACCCCAAAGTGTGCTAAATACACAGCACGTGAGATGGAGATAAATGTTGGGCAAAGTACAAAAGACATGAAAGGATCAGCAAATGGTCAGGTGAGAGGCAGTGGGATTGGGTGGCCAAGCCACAGTATGGCTGGCTGAAATGTGCAGACTGACCAAAGCAGGGAAAAGGACACTGCTTGTCATTAGAGATGCAACTTTGCAGGTCTATGCAAGAACAAAAAAGGCACAGTGCAGGCATGGTGGGATGAGTGGAGGAAGGAGGGCATTGATGTCTGAAAGGCAAGAGTCATGGGTGAAGTCAGCTTATAGGCCAGGGGCATGAACACAACCATGAGATGCAAAAATCACCACAGGTTATAGTCAAACAAGTGCCAAGATACTATCTCGCCCTGAGAGGACATTCCGGGTGCTCAGTTAAGCATAACCTATGCTGGCTGAAGGGCAGAGGCAGGAGGGGAATTGCAGTGACTTGGGCTGCTGGTGGTAAAAGTTTGCACCCAGGATTCGTAGAAGAAGCAGCATAAAGGAGGAAGGATCCCAGTCCTATTTTAAACATACTGCCAACAGGGAGGTTGCTCAGCTGGATTTTACATCTAAACAACAGCAAAGAGGCACTGGCAGAGATCAGAAGGACTTTGAAAGCAAGTGGGGTGCAGGAGCTGAAAGGAAACAGGTACTTATTTTCAAGGTCTGAATCTTAGCAGTGTGAGGCAGCAGAGGAGTTTATTTGAAGGCAAAGCGGGACTGGGCATAGCACTCATGCCTGCTCTGATGCTGGCCCAGCAGCTGGTTGTCCTGAACACTATATGTTTTGGGGTCTAAATGGCTTGGGGGAGGTGTTGACTGACTAGCCATGCTGGCTATTGCTCCAACAGAACAGAGAGTGAAAGTGCATCCTGTGCATTAAGTAATGTTAGTGAGTGCTGTGGCTTGCTAATGTTCTCTCCAGAATTGGTGTTGAGACTTGATCCCTACAGTTTCAATATTCAGAGGGGCAGCCTTCAGGAGCAGATCAAACAGATGCATGGAGCCTTCACAAGTGAGTTCATACCTGTGCAAAAGCATGGACTCCTGCGCCTCTTCTCTGGGGGGAACAGGATCTGACCCAGCCAGAGTATGCTGTCATAAGACTCATCATAGAAGAGGAGAACAGGTACAAGTCCTACTGGCACCTTGAGCCTTGGCTTGGCCACTTTCGGAATTGTAAGAAATAATTTCTGTTCTCCTGGGATCATGCAGTCAGTGGAATTTTGTTACAGCAAAACAAAAGAGCTAACACAACAAGTCCTTGTTATGCTTTTATTTTCCTGGGGATTAAATGTCTCACATGGAATATGTTTTGTAAGTTTAATTTGGAGCTTTTATAATGACAGAGTCTACTTAAATATCACAATTAGTTCCATATCTCCCTTTAGAGATTTTAAAGGAGAACCACAGTTGTGTCTGCTGCTCAGACAGATGGGAGGATGGACTATGAGTTTTTGGAAGGATTGCTCTTCCTCCCTGCACAAGCTCACAGAGCTCAAACTAGGCAGTGTATAAGGAACTCAGGAAGTAATCTATGAGCACTGACCATGCACTTTCTCTTTGTTAGAGGTTAGTGTGGTTCACGTTCTAGTCCCAAAAGATCACTCTAGTCTTTCTGCTTTAGCCATGTACAGATCTAAAAATCTCAGTTTTCCCTAACTCTTCACAGTCTTGTTTTTCAAGATTTCCTTCAGAATCACTGCTTCTCACGAGAAAAGCTAGAAGAGAGATTTTTACTCTGAATGGTCACCCTTCCCATCTGTCTGCATGTACCCCTCTCACACCAGCTTTCCTACTGCAGGAAAAGTGATAGTCCTTGTCTCTATAAGAAAGCAAAGTTTTGACCTATGCACTAAATCCCTAGAGCTCTTGCTTCCTTGTGGCCCTTACTTCTGTGATTTTCCTTTCTCTCAGGCAACCTCCACTTCTCCTTGCTGAAATCATCTGTAGTCATCCACACTGAATATTTATGGGACACTCTGTATTAGTTTCCTTGATCTGTCAGCCTCTCCAGCCTACCAAGAGGAAACTAATAGATATTGGCTCTGGCCTCACAGCTTCATGTACCATTCTTTCATCAACCAAATTTCATCTGATCTTCTGTCTGCTACATCACAGAAACTACTTCAGTCAAAGTGACTACCAACTTCCACATGGCTAACCAGCCTCAGTCCTTATCTTATTTAGCATTTCTGCAGTACTGAGCAAATAAAACTCATATTTATTAGTATGCCATCCACTTACTTTCTCATTATTTATGTCTTATTAATAAAGCATCCTTAGTATTTTGCTGGGTTTCCTGTCCTTTAGATACACCGTGAGCTTAGGAAAGTTTAATGGGACAGTGGTTCTAAATCACCCAGGAATTGGCAATGATTTCATCCTACATGCTTTTAGGTGGTTGTGGATGTGATCGTATCAGGTTTTTTTTTTGTGTGTGTGTGGAATTGGGGATTGAACTCAGGCCCTTGTGTTTGCCAGGGAAGTGCTTATTTCACTGAGCCATGTCCCTGGCCCCAATTTATCACTTTTGACTTCCAGTGTGACTTAATTGATTTATTTAAAGTTCCTCTGTCCTGCAGTAGCCTGGACAGTTTTCTATCCTAGTCACACCCTGGATGAATTTCTTACATTTCATGGATTTCTAAAATGATTGCACATGTAACACTCCCCAGTTACCCAACCAATCTTTTACCCACAATCAAGATACATCCAAGAATTTTCTCACAAGTAGTACCTTCAAAACTGATCTCTTAATTAAAACTCTCTACTCCTTCTTTCTCATTGCTATAAGTGGTATTAGTATTTGGTCAACTCTTCAGGCCAAACAATTACAAGTCATCTTCAGTTTTTATTTTTAATGTCCAGTGCTGTCAGCACTATGTGATCCATGGCTGTCACACTATTTTCCCTGCTGATCTCTCCTTTACCACTCTGTCCTGCCTGAAAATTTACAGTACCATTATTTGCCTTTTGGGGTTTTGACTGTTTTGTTTTTATCTCAATTGGAATGCAAGATGTTTGATGAAATCCAGTTTGGGTAGTGTTAACCTTAGCCTTGAGCAGATGAGTAACCTACAAATTTGAGTAGATATATAATGAGTGAATTAATGAATATGATTTCAAGATGGATCATAAAAAAAATTCTAGAGAATTTATGGATGCGGTGTACCACCTGGCTATCTGGAGAATATATCCCTGATTGTGTTAGCAGCTTGCAGGTTCATAATAGGCAATACTTCATTCATTTGATATTCAATGTTTTACTCTGCAAAATGAAAGGGTTGACTGCTGGATTTCCATGGAGCTTTCATCTCCCAGTATCATATTCAATATAAAGCCCCAAAATGTTGATTATGAACATTTTATTCTCAACTGGGCTTCTGTGTTTATATCAAATAAATAATGGAAATTTCCATTAATACTAGGATATACCCTCCTCATCTCTTTCCATATAAGGAGGTATAATTTGCTTTGAGTATGCCTGTTGTCCAAGATATTTTATTTAATAAATTATGTATATGTGCATTTAACAAAAATATCTTCCAAATGTTCCAGTCATCTATTGCAACTTGCTAGATTTCGAGGTATTGTTTTTTTTAGAACTGAGTGCCTTTGCACTCACCAGGGAAGCACTTATTCCACTGAGCTATCTCCCCAGACCCCTAGATTTAGATTTTAAGAGTTGATTATTAACTGCTCAGGGATTTTAAAAGGCTGATGTCATATGTTGGAACTTTTTCACTTGTCACAGTGGCATCCATAGAGGTCAACAAATTTCATGAATCAGAAACTTTGTTTTATTTGATTTTTTCCCTTGAGATCTGCTATACCAGCACACCTCTTGGCCAGTGACATTTTTATGTCACTATAATGATTAAGCCAATCTATCATGCTTTCCTTATTTTATTCTTTAGGCAAGAATAAAGTAGCATGAGGAAGGGAAGAATGCTAGCAGATTCCACCTTGCCTGATTCTTACTTCATATCTTTAGAGATATCTAAATAGTCACATGTAACATAACATATGTACTGATTTGTGGGTTTCAGTTTAACCTCTTTGAGATGCTCATCATTTGGAGTAATACAAAGAGCCTATGTCTAGGCAGAAGGAAACAAACCAAGCATATTGAATGGAGGATGGATTTATGGACAGTTATGAGGTTTACTAATGTGCCCTGTAACTATAGGATACAAAGAATATAGGGCAATGGTAAGGCGTAAGGGATGGCTGTCTGTGTGCACTAAGAGGTGTGGAAGTTGCCTCTCGGAAAGGCAAGGGCTAACCTCTGACCAACAGGTGTGGAAAAGAGATTGACATTTGAAAAGTAAAGATTAGCTCAAATTCACCAAGCCCTTGACTCTGAGAACGTGGAGTGTGTCTAACCCCTTACCACTGGGGTTCCCGTTCATGCACTTGGAATAGATCGGTGATGAGCTACTGATGCCAGTTATCATTAGGAAGGAGCTAGACCTTGTGCAGCTGCTAGTATGTCATTGACGAGCAAAGAGATTTTAGTCTCCTTTGTTCCTTTATTAAGCATAAAAACAGATGAACATGTAATAAGAATGGCTCTTGCCTTCATCTATATTGCAGGCCTTAGAAACTATAAGTTATCTGGAAAGATGAGAGAGGCTGAGAGTTCCTCGGTATCGTGAAGAACACGCAGCTTCTTGTATCCATCTCAGCATTTTGAATAGAAAGAAAGTGAGAGACAGTGAGGGACAAAGCAGTGTGGCTAAGAGAAGTTTAACAGAACATTAGAAAACTGGAACTGGAGCAGTCATGCAAACTCGGCCTCCCCAGCGGAGGGAGCACGGGAGCCTGAGCATCAGCTCACCTAGGCTGAAATAACTGGAAGAAGGACTTTATTGACAAGCAAATTGACTTCCAGGAGACCTGTGACCTCACTTAAAAATCACTCTTAGTCACCTGAGAAGTGAGGATCTGATCACCTTCTTTTGATATACTAATATCTCAGTTGTGAAAGAACTAATGCCACTCGTAGGACCAATGGTATGAAGTCACTCTGCCTCTAAGTTAACCAATGAAGGGAGAACTAAATGGTAAATGCAAAGCATTATGGGAGAGCGACAGAAGAGGCATGAGGTGGTGGTGGAGAAGCATCGGGATCTCAGCTCCGCTGTAATTTGGAGGAATCAGGCACCGCAGCAATAGCGACAGGAAGGGAGAGAGCAGACGCTTCAAATCTGCGTGACTGAGGATCAATGTTTCAGATGTTTTTCTTTCAGTAGAACAATATAAAATAAACAGCTAGGTCTGCCCATTGAAAGCCTCTTTACTTTCACATCTTGACAGCTCACGTGTTGTCAGAGACCACTGAATTATATTAGGAAGGAACTGCACGTTTTCAAAAGGCTTATTTTTAGGGATCATGAATAACTATACCAGATGGTGGTTTAAATCTGTTGGCATTGTTTGTACTGTATACTCATTGTTTAGAAATCCATTTTGTTAGATTTCAAAGAGAAGCACAAAGTTGCAAGAGGCTACAGCTTTAGCATTGATCTCTTTTGTAAGCTTTAAAAGAAAAAAAAAAAAAAACTCCCACTGAGAAAAGGTTAGCAGAGATGCTGATATGAGATTTTCAACAGATTACAGCCTGAGAGATTCCTCCAGAAGAATAGTTTTAACTTCTAAAGGTTGCTAGAGCTGTGTATGTGTGTGTGTGTGTGTGTGTGTGTGTGTGTGCGCGCGCGCACGAGGCATGCACGCGTGCGCACGCACACACACACACACACACACACACACACTGTATCTGAATCCTAAGTTATTTGTTTGACTTTATTTAATTCAGTCTCATGACAATTTAATTGGGGTGATTTCCTAGTGAATGGCCTTTATATTTTTGGTAGCAAATGATATTTTTCCTGTAACCCTTCCATCTCTCCATCTCCTTCTTCCTGTCTATCTCTCTCTTTCCCTTCCTCTCCTTCTCCCTCTTCATCTCCTTTTCCTTCTCCTTCCTTCACCTCCCCCTCCCTTCTCTCCATCCTTCTTTCTCTCTCTCTTTCTCTCAGTTTCTTTCAAGTACTTATTGGTCAATTTAATTCATTTATCCATTCTATTTATGCATCTCTTATGTAAGTACTGTAGGAAATTGTAAGGAAATTTTTATCTCTAGTAAACTGTCACATATCCCATAGAAACAGGGGAAGCAGAACATATAGTTCTTTCTTCATCAATTATTCTATATGTCTTTGGTCCAGAAGAATGATTAATTGCACATACTTTCTTCATTTTGGACCATACATAAAAATATTTCACTGAAGGAAGGTACACAGATGTGATGGAGTATCACATGTGCTCTCAGACGATAGCAGTTATGATGTGTACATTTTCATATTTATATTACATAATGTTTGCATAATAGCAAAGTGACCTAACGACACCTCACATAGTCTATCACCATTGCTAAGTAGTGCACCTTTATATATCACAGCATGAATCTATAAACCTACCTTGAAAGCAATATTTTTCAACTGTGGTCTACATGATGGTCTGGGTTGCCTCTGTATATTACTTGTCCATTTTTCTGATAGTTACACACTTGGGGATTATATCATTAAATTCCAGTTAGAAATACACCAGGCAGGCAGGGAAGATGACAGCTCAGTGGCATAAGCACTTGTCTGGCAAGAGCAAGGTCCTGAGTTCTATCTGTGGTACCAAGAATGAATAAGTTAATTAAATAAGCCAGGAAGAGAAATACAAGTACACTCATGTAGAGAATCATAAAAACTAAAAGAGAAGTTGAGAGTAGAATGGTGGTTATCAATTTTTATGGAGGACAGGAGGATGGGAAAAAGTTGACCCCTATATGTTGATCACTGTTAGACAGGAATAAGCAATTCTGGTTTGGTATGTAGAGTACCTGACAATAGATAACAACTAGACACTTTGAATTTTTAAAATGCTAGAAGAAAAGATTATAAATGTTTCACCATTAAGAAATTATAATCTTTTAAGGAAATGAGTATTTTCAATTCACTGAAGCATTATGCAGTCTTTACCTGCATTTAAACATCATGTGATACTCCATCAATGTCTGTAACCCTAAGCTTACACACATAATTTAAGATTTATTAATAGCTTTCAAATCTTCCTGCACTTAGGTCCACATTCAGAGGGAGCCACCTTTACCGAATTATTTAGAAGTATTTAGAAGTAACATGAAGAAACCTAATAATGATTTTGGCAAATATGACTACACTGAGGAAGCAGTAACAAGCTTTGGAATCAGAGGGAGAAAGCAGATATTTAGCAATTTGAAGAGAACATTGCTTTGGATGTCTCAAAAACATGTAGATTTTAATAGAGTGTGTGCTTGATCTCAAATGTGAATCAAGAATGAAGTGTTTCGGCATAATTTTGATAAGAAATTGTTCTTCAAATGAGACAAAATGACATTGAAAGGACAATTACACAGGAAGCCAATGCCTCTGCTCTCAGGACTTTTCTCAAAAACTTTAGTAAAGTGAAAGAAAAAAACAATTTAGCATAATTAGTATGAGTTAAAAAATGTTGTTTTTGTCACTTATAAGTTGAATGAATGCTTAACAAAAACTCCAAATGAGCCAGAGTAAAAAACCATTTGTGCTAACAATTATCAATAATAAAGTGCATAAATTTTGAGAAAAAAGTTTTATATTTTAACATGTTGCAATGGAGGATTTCACAATCAGGAAATGTTAAAATCAGCCAAGAATTTCAAGAATCACATAGCTATAATTTGAAAATCTGGTTTTGTTTTTTAAAGAAATAAAATAATATTAAAAATGATACAGAACTTCAAAACAAGATGATGGGGAATTAACAATGGTTAATATATTACACTGTTATCTTCAAAGTACTTGGTCACAATAACAGGCATATGAAATTGATCAAACAATATGAGCACTAATTGTTCCCTTCAATGAACTAATGCAAAAGTAGTAAAATGATTATCTTAGCTGTCCTGTGTGTACGTGTGCATGCACATGTGTGTGTGCATGTGTGTGTGTGTGTGTGTGTGTGTGTGTGTGTATTTTCCCCTCTACTTCTTTTCTCCTTTCTCCCATGTCAGGCGTACTTTTCTCTGTGAGAAGTTTCTTTGCCTTCATAATATCTATTGTACCTTTTGGATCTTGTTTACTATTTTAGTTTCTTACACTAGGGAAACAATATAATGTTTATTTGAAAATATAGACACATTAAATAGAATATTAAAAATAAATTGAGCTGTAAATAGAGTCTAAGATTATGAACTTGAGTCAGAAAAATTAATATATAGCTTTTCACTTCTATTCAAATGAAAATTATTTAAAATCAAATTCTCAGTTTGTCAATGGGTCCTTGAAACAACTTCGACAAAAGTATCTTCTAGTTTATCTGGACAGTAAAAAATGCAAGAAGCAATATAGTCTGTCCTATCTTGCTACTGTCTGAACATGAAATGTTAAAATCAATAAAATTCAATGTTAGCAATACAGAAACAAGCAAAGTGATTCAGTAGAAAAGAGATTAAATTGGATTTTATTTGTGCATTCAGAATATGCTAAAACAATTCAAACAACAGGTAAGGAACGGATTATTCAAATGGATTATTTTTGGAGCACAAAAATGATTTTCAGAAAGATAAAATTTAGCATCTTCTTTGTATCTTTTCCAAAATAACTTACCCTTTAATTAAGATATAAGTAAAAGTCTAAGTACAGTGAGACTAAGTGAAATACAGACACAAGCATATTGATCTGTTGTGAAGGACTCCAAAAGTAGTGCTCCGTGGTCAGAAAAAATGAAAGTACTCATAAATTTGACAAGTAAAACCTCAAGAAATATTATTTCACATGAACTATTTTTAAAAAATTATAAGCCAAAGAACTAATTAGGAAATATTTGAAAAAAAATGCCATAAAACAGCTCACATTGCTCATATGTGAAACAATTCCTAGAATTTCAGGAAGGAAAAGATGAACATTCAATACAGTAATGGGTTGAAGTTAGAAATAGGGAATTTAATGCATAAGAAACAAAAACAAAATAGATTTGTAACAGACACAGCCCATGTCTTTAAAATTTCTGTAATTTATAGTAAAAGGACACCATTCAGTGAGTTAGCAAGTATTTATTAAAATTTTTATATATGTGTCAGGAACCAGGAAGATGTTACAGATAAAGTAGAACAAAGAACATTGGATATGGTTTCAGGAACTTCTTTAATGAAGAGCATCAAGGAAGAAATGAACATAATTCCCACAGCCATAGGTACTATTAATGAAGGCAGACAGGATCACCTGCTAGCAACTGAAACAGGGCAGAAGCTGCCTCTGTTGATGTCTTCAAGGATGGGTTCTCTGTCTCTGATTTTAAGCTGAGATGTGCAGCAAAAGAAGCTGGTTATATAATTATCCCAGGAATAAACTTGCAGGCCAGGAGATGATGAGGGCAGCACTCAAAGGAACAGAAAGAAGAGTGTGAATTCACTCAGGACTGTGGCACGCCCTAACCTCAGTGGGAAACTTCTGATAGGCGAACAACAGATTTAGATCTCATGAGGAAGAGACCTACCTAATAGGACCTGACACGTTTTATTCAAATACCTACAATTCCTCATGTAAAGATTGTAAATGTGTGCATTTATAATGTAAATTCACCTCTAAAGACATCTCATGCCTGTGGGCAGTGGATCACCAGGGGCAAAAAGAAAGAAAAGGATTGAGATGTGTAACCGTGGGCCAGGAAAAAGATGTCCATGACCAAGTAAAGCAACACTCATGTTCTTATTCATGATAATAACAAAGATTGACATAATCCAGAGTATTAGAATAAATACATACACAAATGCATATATAATGTATTACATACATAATTACCAACATCTTATTTCATAGTACTATTTAATTATTCAACATTTGTCAAAATCCTACTAAATAGGCCAAACACATAGTCTGAGCTGTTTAACCTCAGAAAGAATTACACCAGGAAAATAACTGAATTTGAATTGATTTGTGAAGATTTCATACCATAATTTAATCTCAGGCTTATTCATAAGATGGAAAAGTGGAAGTTCCTGAAATAACCTTCCTGGGATAATTGGTAAATAAATCATGCTTTGTTCATTTCAAAGATTGATTACTCAGAAGTCATTAAAAATGATGTTGTAAACATTCACTTAATGAAATGAACTAGCATTGAGTGATAAATTTTGTTAATATATGTATCTATACATACATGCAAACAGGCATCAAATATTGCATACCCAAATATTAATAATCATAATTTATAATTGCAAGGTCGTGACCCAATTTTTGATACATCTGTATTTTTTATCCTAGCATCATGTAATAGAAGTAATTTTACATTTTTATTTTAAATACATTATAGATACAAGCTGTGCTTATTAATATGATATATTAATTCCAAATAACATTACCACAAATATACATTGATATTTTATAATGATCATGGTTGGTAAATAAGTGAGCTTTTATTATAGAGAAATTTATTTGCAGATAGCAACTTAATGGCTGAATAACTCGTCAATTTTTTGCATCTCTCAGATCGTAATAGAAATCTATGTTCACCCACCTATTATTGCTGCTCATTGTGTATTCAACACAGGCACACCACAGGATTACGTGTGCAGGTTCCTTCTGTGCCTCAGCTGCATCACCCAAGGCCCATAATTCTCCCATCAGCAGGTGAATTTCTCTGCTTTATTCTGATTCAGTTCTAGAATTCTATACTCCAGAATGGATTTTCTTCCCATGAAGGAGGCAGAGTCAGGTCTCTATCCTTGGGGCTCACATAACCACATATGCCTCTGTTCCTCAGCTTTGCTTATGCATCTGGCCTTCTTATCCAAGCAGTAGCCCCAGAAGAGGGAGGTGCACTCCAGTCCACCTCTGTTTTGCTTTGTGTCTGTTTCACACAGAAGAATTCTGTGGGTGATACTGCATGTTGGTTTAACTGAAATAATGTAGACCCACTCTATTTATATTTATAGTCATACATGTGAGCTATTGTTATAGGAATGGGTCATTTATTTACTACTTAAGTACAAGTGGATTGAAGTTCAATATCATTGCTATAACAATTAAATATCATGGGACAACTTCTGGAAAGACTAAGATCTCCAAACACAGTGTTGATGAGGAAGCGGAGTGATAACAAGGTCATTTGTCACTGGCATGAACACAAGTGGTACGGCTTCCCTCAGCCCCTCAGGAACACCTTGGTAAGTTCCTTGTGCAGCTGCACACATGCATGCCACACAGGCCAGCAGTGATTCTCCTGGGTGTTTATCCAAATGTGCTTAAGATTTATGTCCACACAAACATTACAGGTGACAACTTCTATTTGTAGTTTCTCCAAACTGTAAACAAGATAGACTGTTCTAAAAGGTAAATAAATAAACTATGTACATCCATACAATGATTTCTCAAGCAATTAAGTGAAATGAGCTATTTGATACAAAAACAAGCAAACAAAGAAAAAAGCCATGGATGAACTTTCGTCTGGCTCAGAGGAAACATACATACTTGGAAAGTTTCCATACTGTAGGTTTGCACTCACTGGGTATGACATGCTGAAAGAGTTACCCTTCAGAGATTAAGAAGAGCAATTTGAACAAGGTTTATGGGAAGAGGAGGGGTCAAGAGGTGGCCGGTAGGAGGTGCTCAGACAGCTAGCTTGTGATGTGGGTGTGCGACCTCACCAGGGCCCTGCACTAACTCATCTCTGGTTGTCTCTCTCAAAGAGTGTTTTAGTGTTTGGCAAACCAGAAGGAAGCAAAACAAAGCCTGATCTCTAACGACAATAAAATGTGCTAACGTCACTTCAACAACTCTTAACAAATGTACCACACCAACTCAAGGTTTTGCTATGAGGAAAAGCCATGGGAGGAGGGTATATAAGAATACTGTAATGTCTGTTCAATTCTGTGAACCTCAAATTGCGCAAAACGGTACAGTTAGTCAATGGGAAAATCCCATCCATTTGATGGATTGTTTGACACTTTAAATAAAAAGTTTCTCTATCATTATTTCCAGTAGGCTCCTGAGAAATATTTTAAATCCAAAGGGTGGCAGAGTGATCTGGATGCTGCAAACCCGCACGTCTTGGGAGAGCCTGCAGTGTGCCGTGCAGTGCTTACCTCCCGGAGCCCACTGCGCTTCTGTCTGATCCCGTCCTGGGGTTTCCCTCTGGGCTTAGGAGAGCTGGCTACCTTCCACTTTTTCTCCTCAGCCCATTTCTGGAGCTCTGTTGTTCAGTGAGCTGCAGCCACCTCAACCCTTTGCCTGTCTCTCTTTCTCCCCAGGCTCACGTAGACTTCATGTGGTTCCTGTTACTACCTGTAAAGGCCCTTCATCCCTTTTCTGGCTTCTTTCCAAACTTCCTACGAGTGTGAATGGAAGTGGCAGACCCTCCCTTCTTCACACTGTCAGATCTGCCGCCTTCTTTGCATAATGTCCACTGCTGCACTTTCCCTTCCCATCCTTCAGTGACTTTTGCACCCTTATGTCCTGTTTCTGTATGACGCTGTCCACCAATATCTTCTTCAAGGCTGGGATTTTGCTCGACTTTGTGTCACTGTCTACTCAGTGACTGGCACAATGGGTGCATAGTGGGTGCTCAAACATGTGTTGGGGCCAGCAAGACAGCTGAGCAGTCTAAACGCCTACCTGGCAAGCACAAAGACCTGGATTCAATCCCCGACTGCATGTCATGCGGGCCCTGGAACCCAGGCACACCATGCCAGCTGCCAGCTGCTGAAACGGATCAGTAAGAGTCTGAGCTGCATAGCAAGACACTGTACAAAATAAATAAGTAAATAAAAGATTAAAAAAGAGAAAGCATTCTATGTTTAGTGAAATGAATGAATATTAAAAAATTGTATTAAAGTAACAGAGCACGGAGGTTAGTTTAGTCAGTTTGGTTCTAGGACCCAGTGTCAGTTTCCCCACATGTAAATAAGGATGGTCTTGTACACCGACTCACCTCTCTGAGCTTTATCTTTGCCTTATATAAAATTATTCTTTGACAATGTATGGGAGCTTGATTATTCACTTGCTCTAAAGTCCTACCTCTTTACATTTCAAAATGATTGAAGTCCCACTGGAAAGCACTAATTCAGATATATTCTATTAGCAGTGCAATGTCTGCGATGATATATGTCAGTTCAGCATACTGGAACCACCTTTCAGAGTGACATTGTCACACATCTGGTCAAATAAATTAATATTCCCATCTGGATCAATACATTTGGCAGGAACAGCAAGTAGAAGTGAAGCATGACCTCTGCAATATAAACCAGAAAATGTGCTCTCATTTTGTGCCATTAGGCATTGAAACTGTTCGCTCTCTATGATCCTAGTGTTTATTTATTTTTCTTTCCTCTTTTGTGGAGTCACCCATTAACCTATCCTTGGCATTCCACATCCTGAAAGGATACAAAACCTCATCTGTCTTCAAGTTCTGTGTTTGGTTCCACCTTGTTTCTATGGAAAATGTCAGTACACCCTAGACAGATAATTATCTGGGATAAACTGTACTGCAGTGTTAGAAAATCAGTGTTTGTGCACTGCAGCTCTCATGAGTAAGCTGGGAGGTGTCAGGGTTTTAGGAGATCCCATATTCTTTCCTGTCTTTGCTGTTCACAGGTAGAGAAGGTCTTCTTGAAGTACTGCTTGCTGAGATGGGAGCAGCCCTTCCACCAGGAGGGTTGTGAACTCACATTTCTTTCTCTCACAGAAACAGCTTCTGCCAGGAATGGGAAGCTGACCAAGTCTGTCACGACAGTCTGACTTGTGTATATTTGCTTGTGACTTTAAAATTCAGGTGGCTGATTATGATAGATCATGGTGCTTTCACCTGATGCTTAAAACTGTCCCATCTGAGGACTGTAACCTTCACTTCACTCTTTTGCTGGAGCTAACACATTTGGTGGCAGATGCACTGCTGGTAGCAACATAATGGGTGCTTCATGAAACACAGTCTTATCTGCTAAAAAGACCCCAGCAGCCCCACAGACAGAGCCCCAGTTGACATTTGGGGACATTTCTAACTATGGTGTGAGTTCATAACATTCTCTCTTAACTGTAGCCTAGCAAGAAAAATGATAATGATGAAAAAAATGACAGCACAGACTTAGAGAAAGAGGGGTAACCCCTAACCCAAGGCAAATGTAAATTCCAAGAATGGTTTACATTTTACAAATATATATGTAGAATAATGTAGAATAGAAGTTCCTGATGTGTTAAAAATAATACATTTCAAAATGCCTGACACACAGTATTTGTTCTGTAAACATTAGCTTTTCTCTTTATTACAAAATGATCTTCAGGTTCTGTTTGCTGATCTTGGGGCAGCAGTGTTTTTAAGAGCCTTCTGTGTGCTTAACACTTGGGAGAAGGTGCAGCAAAGGAGGTTATTGTCTCTGGCTCTCCGGAACTTTTATATATATAGTGGTGAAGGCACACATGCAAACATGCTTGAAGATCCAACGACCACAAAGTGCTAAGCAGAGATTTAGCAGGGCAGCCTTAAGATCCTGAGCTATGTGTGATTAATTTGAGCCAGAACATTGAAATGGCCCTGTATAAAAGATGTTATTTGCACTGAGCTTTGCAGAATACAGGAATACAAAGAGAGAGCATTATAAGACAAGATTTGATGGTGGAAAATTCCAATTATAGATGGCACCGAGGATAAAGAAGAGATTTGACATTATTCAAAAAAAAAAAAAAAAAAAGAAAAAAATTAAATAACAGAAGGATTTTTAAAGAGGAGGAGTATTTAACATAGAAGATACACTCAAGATGGGACACAAGGGTTAGAATATAATTATTATGGAGCTATAAAGTTCCAGTTTAATTATTTTTTTCTTTTCAATTTGCTGATTCCTTAGTGAAGAGAGCAAGTTTCATTTTAGAGAAAAAAGTTTGTGCTTCAAAATTGACACCCCCAGAAAGTCCATGTGCATCACAGACACACACATGAGCAAAACTGCTAAACAGATGAGTCATAGTTGCTATCATGGCTCAGGGAACCCCAACTTTTTTCAACTTGAAACTTCTATACAATGGTTCATAAGTATTAGTGATAAAAGGTCTGTGTGGTGTTCGGAAAGATACAGTGTATGGTACAGGCTTTATCTGGAGTTCGCAAGAGTAACCATTATGGAATCAGTTGGCAACGTAAGCTCCAGTATTACCAGGAAGTCACCTGGCCAGTAGAAACTAGGGTGAGGCCAGAGGCAGTTCAGGATGATAAAGCCTAGAAATGAGGCTTGTTTATGAAGACAGTAACTCAGAGGATGGAGGGAGAGAGAGGGTAGGGAAGAGTACAAGGGGGACAGGAACTTAAAAGATTAAGACATAATTTGTATATGTATCAGCTTTTAAGGGTGAGTGCAATTATTGTACACTGAAAACATGTACTAATAAAAAAATGCAAATTTAAAGGATGAGGCATAAACTCCTACTTAGAAGCATCTGCATGTGTCTTTCATCAACATCCAAGAGAACTACTTTTATAAGTATTCTTAGGTAATTCCCTAAAGACATTACCCAAAATAGTCTAATTCTCCATTTTGTAAGCTAAGATTTTTACAACCTGCAACGCTGCGTGACTTTGAAGCAGCTCTGGAGGCCCTCTTTCATTCCATACTAGTGAGACTGTGCTGGGAATGAGGATAGAAATGTGGGTACCAAAGGAGTCCAGAGTGTAGTCCATCTCTGTATCCTGTGTCACCCAATAGAAGTGTCAAGCTAAGCTTTGCTTGAAGTTCCCTCATCCATATAAGCTTAGGACAGTGTGTATACATGTAACTCAAATTCTTCAGTTTAATTACCTTATTCAAAAGTTATCAATTTCAGAGCATTTCCCCAAATTTTCCCCAAGACCCTGCCATTCATTTGTTCTTTATTCAATTTTCATGTAGTTATGATGTAATTCTTAACAGATGGGTACTCTACAACTATTGGCAGTGAAAATGACATATTCAGTTTTGATAAAATTCCTTAACTGTCTGACAAATTTTTAGAAACTATTTTTGGTGCATCTCTTACTTTTGAAAAAAAAAATATATATATACAGTTTTTCACCCTTTCCTGCATAGCAGTTCTTCCTCTGATGAGTTGGCATTTGAGCTTTCAACTTAGCAAGTGATCTCCCTTGATCTACAAAATAATGTAAATTATTGATTACTTTACATGAATTTACAGTTGTTAAGACATATGAAAATATTCTTGGCATTAGGAAGCATTAAATAACAATGTTTGTGCTCAAAATACTGTGGTCTTGTGGTTTAAAAAGAACTTTTTTATTGATTTCATTATTTATATCTAAAAATTGACCAAAAATTTCAAATGTAATCATTTTTCTAAATTTGCTGATTTCTGTCAAGTAAACCTTCAAGGAAGATAATGATAATATTCAGTTGATTACTTATTAATTAAATAAATAAGCATTCATTAAGTATCTACCACAATAGGACATTCCTCCAGAACTTAAAGGCCTAAAGAGTCATCTTATTATAGGTCTTTGATTCTAACGAGTGAATTTGCCAGTGAGCAGGGCCAACAGAGTCCTACCCAAGGAACTATTTGGAATTTTAGGGAAGACCTTTCTGAAAAGATCCTGCCTCTTAAATTGAAGCCAAATTTGCACTGAAGAAGAAGCAAGGCAGGAGCTACCTGGGGAGAAAAACTTAAAGTAGTGAAATTGCAAAACTATTCTGGGAACTCAATGTAAAATAAAATGACACA
>PVKA01012355.1:47436-58390 GCA_004027165.1 Ctenomys sociabilis
AAAAAAAAAAAAAAAAAAAAAAAAAAAAAAAAAAAAAAAAAAAAAAAAAAAAAAAAAAAAAAAAAAAAAAAAGGAGGAAAATGTTGGCAAGCATTTGTACATGATTGGGTAAGCCAAAAAAAGAAATAACATTGATTGAGTCTCAACTTCAAATTTTAATCTTGAAAAATTTCAAATAGAAAATGATTTAGAGGTATCTAAACCAAATTTAAATTGTTCACTTGGTAATAGTATTTCTATAACTTCTAAAATAAGAATAACTGTTTTAAAAGCGAGTACAAATTAGAATAAAAACAGAAAAAATTACAAGTGACACAGAATTTCAGCTAATAAAGTAATATTAAATCAACAGTATTTGTTGTAATACATAGTGTTGTCTTCTAACAACTTATCCATATGTATGTAAAATTGGAAGAAAGAAAAAATGTATAAGAAACAAATAAAAGAAAAAGTAAAAACAATTGAAAAAAGAAGGAAAAACAAATTAAGTATTACTTCTATTTTCCAGAAGAAATGCACAGTACAGTGAGCCGGGCGTGGTGGCGCATGCCTGTAATCCCAGCACTCGGGAGGCTGAGGCAGGAGGATTGTTGTGAGTTCGAGACCAGCCTGAGCTACAAAGTGAGCTCAAGGCCAGCCTGAACTGCATAGTGAGACCCTGTCTCAAAAAAAAAAAGAAAAAAAAAAAAAAAAAAAAAAAAAAAAAAAAAAAAAAAAAAAAAAAAAAAAAAAAAAAAAACCACATACATGAATATATATCTCCCTGATACATATCCTGTCCTCCTCAGCTCAATAACTCTACTTTAATGAGCTCATCCCCTTTTTCAAAAACTATTGCACAATTCAGATTGCATTTTTCTCTTTCAGCTTATTACACAGAGAAAATATCATGTTTGTGCATGTGGTTCTGTTTTATTCCACTTAAGAGTGTGTTATCTGGTTGCATTCATTTATGGACAAAAGACTCAAATGTATCCTGTTTTATAGTTGTATAGTACTCCATTGTGTAAAAAATATCACATCGTCTAATCTGTTGTTCATTTAATGGGCATATGGATTGTTTCCAGGATTAGCCATGAAAAATTGCACTGTTATAAACATGGGTGCACATATATCACTGTGATACGTTTTTTACTTATTCTGAAAAAAACACACAGGAGGGGAATAGCTGGCTTGAGTGGGATCTTTAGTCCTAACTTTTGAAAGAATCTCCACAATGATTTCCATAGTGGTTGTACCACTCTGCATTCCCACCAAAAATGAAGAGGTTCTCTTTTTTTCTCGACAGACTCCTCCAGCATATATTATTGGCTGACTTCTTGATTTAGCCATTTTTTCTGGGGTGAGAAGGAATCTCAATGTTGTTTTAGTTTGCTCTTCTCAAAGGATCAATGGTGTCGAACATTTCTCCATATGTTTACTTGCCATTTGTATTCATTCCTAGAGAAGTATATATTCACATCAGATACCTAGTTTTTGATTGAATATTTGAATTTGTGGGGGCTGATGATTTTTAACTCTCTATATGCTCTAGATAGAAGGCCTTTTTGGGAGGGACAGTCAGCTATAATTTTTTTCCCAGTTTGTGGACTTTCCATTAACTTTGTTGGAGTCCTCCTCTGAAGGGCAGAAACTTTTAAAAAGATGACATCCCAGTTGCTGCTTCTTCGATGTATTTCCTGTGCTGTTTGGTTTTCATTCAAGAACTCTCTCCCTTACCCATATGTCTTTAAGATTAAGTTTTCCTCTGGAAGATTTAGTGGTTCTGTTTTAATATTTAAATCTTTGAACCATTTTAACTGTAGTTTTCTAAATGGTAATAGGCATGGGCCTCATTCTAGCCTTCAGCATGTTGAAAGCCAGTTTATCCAGCAGTATTTAATAAAGAGTGTATCTTTCTTCCAGAGAGCAGGTTTAGCCTATTTATCAAATATAAGCTGGCTAAGTGTGGTTTCAGATGTGTGTCCATTCACTGATCTGTTCTACTGATACTCAGGTCTGTCTCTAGTCAGTACCATGCTGATTTCTTTTTTTAAAAGTCATTTTAATGAGAAAAAAAGTTAAAATAGCAATGAAACAGTTTCAAAATATGTTAGAAAGACAGTTAAAATAATTAATGCATTGCATATTATTCTCAAAGCAGTTATTCAGATGAATTTGTAGGAAAAGTTTTCTCTAGCTGTGTGAGGTATAATAATAGTATTTTAATTGGGATTGTATTAAATATATATATATATATATATAGCAAATTTGGGATTATGGCCTATTTGAAAATGTTGGTTCTTCCTATCCAGGAGTGTGGAATATCTTTCCATTTTCTCAAATCCTCTTCAAACTCTTTTCTTACAGTACCATAATTTGAACTGTATAGATCTTTTACATCCTTTGTGAGATTGATTTCTACTTATCTCGTTTTTTGGGAGTTATTATGAAAGGTGAGTTTTCCCTAATTTCTTTTACATCCTTTGTGAGATTGATTTCTACTTATCTTGTTTTTTGGGAGTTATTATGAAAGGTGAGTTTTCCCTAATTTCTGTCTCAGTGTGTTCATTGTTGGTATACAAAAATATTACTAATTTTTGAGCAAATACTTTGTATCCTGCTATATTGCTGAATTTGAAGATTAAATCTACAATATTCTTGATGCAGTTTTTGAGGTCCTCTATCTGGATTATCATGAATCTTTAAATAATAATTTCATTACTTTTCCAATCCTTTTTCAATTTATTTTTCTCTCTTGTGTAATGTCTGTGGTGAATGTTTCCAGAACTATATTGTGTAGGAGTGGAGAGAGTGGACATTCTTGCTTTGTTCCTGATTTTTTTTAATTAAAAAAATTTAACATATTAATACACTGTTTACAGAGTTTCAATATGTAGATCAGACTCATAGTAATCCTCCAGTTTTCAGCCTCCCAAGGGCTGAGATTTCAGGTGTAAACCATCAAGATGTATTCATCACCTTCTCAGCATGCTACAATTGTCTGTAGGGTTTTTATCATTAATGAATGTTGGACTTTGACAAAAGCTATTTCTACACAGATTGAGATGATCACGTGGTTTTGGTTCTTGTTTCTATTGATGTAATGTATTACATGTATGGGTTTTCATATGTTTAACCATCCCTGCATTCTTAGAATTAATACCCCTCATTCGTGATGTATACTGTTCTTGATGATTTGTCGCATTCTGTTCTCTAGTATTTTATTGAGTATTTTTGCATATACATTGACTAGAGAGATTGGCCTGTATTCTTTTTCAGTCAGTCTTTCTCTTCCATGAAATCAGAATAATACTTGCCTCCAGGTACAAGTTGGGGAAAATTTCTTCCCTTGCACTTTTACTAAAGAGTTTGAATAAAGTTGTCATTAAATTTTCTCTACATTTCTTGCAGAATGCTACTGTGAATCCATAGGTACCTTGAATTTTCTTTATTGGAAGGATTTTTATTACATTTTCATCTTTATTTCTCATTATTTTGTTATTTGTAGTTTGCATATCTTCTTGACTGAGCTGTGGCATTTCCTATGTATCTAGGAAAGTGCCCATTTCATCCGTGTTTTCCATGCTGGGAGAGTAAAGGTTATGGATGGGCTGGCCAAATAGCTCAGCAGATTAAAGCACCTGCAAACACTTGCAGGGGTCAGGGGTTTGATCCCCAGGCCTGCCATGACAGCCCTGCCCCTGGGGTGTGCTGAGACAGTGATGGAGACTGTGCATTGTGACCAGTGCCTGTAATCCCAGCTCTTGGGAGGCTGTAAACAGGCGGATCACTATGAGTCCAATCTGTACTCAGTAGTGAGACCCTGAACACCTTGTAGAACCTTCCTTAAAACTCAAAAAAAAAAAAAAAAAAAAGAAGAAAAAAAGATTCTGAATGTAGATATTGAGATATCATAAATTTCTCTAGGGACTGTAGTGATTTCACCCTTTTCATTCTTTATTGAATGAATTTGTGTTCATTATTATTATTTTTAAATTAGGCTTTCTAGGGGTTTGTGAATTTTGCATGCCTTCAACAAATAAAGTCTTTGATTCATTTATTCATTGTATTGTTTATTTCATCTGCCATGCTTTCATTTTTTGTCTAAACTTTATAATTGTTTCTGCTTCGTGATTGATTTGTTCTTCTTTTTATAGCAGCTTTATGTGCAGTATATGATCATTTATTTGGACTTGTTCTGCTTTTGTATTGTGCAAATTTACTGCTATAAATTTCCTCTTAAGATAGCTTTCATTTTATACCACATGTTTTGGTAGGCTGTATCTGCATTTTCTTCTGATAATAAATATTTTTTTTAAATTTCTTCTTTAATTTGATCTTTAGTTTCAGTGTCCCACTGGTTGTTTGGGACATTGTTATTTAATTTCCATGTTTTGGGTGTTTTTGTTTTTTCAATAATTTCCAGTGTTACTGCCCTGTAGTTAGGTAGTTTGCATGGAAAAACATTGATTCTTTTTTTAAATTTTATTTTAGGGAAGGGTCTACAGGGTGTTTATCATCTCATTACTGCATCAGAATCCTAGCGATTCACCTGTTTAAAGCCTCCCCAAAGAAGGGATCCTAGGTTCTTTCCACCATGCCCAGTCTCAATTGCTGTCTCAGCATGCCCCAGGGGCAGGGCTGGCACAGCATGCTTGGAGATCAAACCACTGGCCTCTGTGCCTTCTTGCCAGTGCTTTAATCTGCTTAGCTATCTGGGCAGCCCTGGAAAAACTTTAATTCTTTTACATTTTCTTACGTCCTCTTTGTGGTAGTGTATGGTCAATTTTCAAGAATGTCCTTCATGCAGCTGCAGAACATGTGTGTTCTGTTGTTGCTGGCTGAAACACTTTGTAAAGGTCTACCAAGCCAATATCTTTACAAGTTTGGTTTAGTTCTGTTATGTTTTCCTGGTGGATATATCTCTTTGTGACAGTGGCAGGTTGAGGTCCCTCATTACTATTGTGTTTCTGCTCTTTTGATCTTTCATATTTGTTAAATTTTGTTTTATGTATGTGTGTGCTCCATTGGGTGTGTGCACATGTATAATTGTTATCTCTTCGTGTTGCAGTTGTCCCTTAACAAACTATGTAGTGGCCTTCTTTATCGTTTTGAATGAGTTTTGATATGAAGTTAATGCTGTCAGAAAACAGGATAGCTACCACTGCTTTTTTTCTGATTTCCTGTGGCATGGAGGATTGTTTGTCTTCCTGTGACTTTCAGTCTGTGCATTTTCTTTTGAGTCAGATGTGTTTCTTGTAGGTGGCATATTTTGGGAAGTTCTTTCTTATTCCACTCTGGTAGTCTGTTTCTTTTGATTGGCGAATTGAAGCCATTAATATTGATAGCCATTACTGATGTGTTTTGAATTATCTTGGCCAAGTTATTTTCCTGTTCTAAGTGCCATCCTGTTTTACTTCTTTTTAATTACTTTCTCTTATTGGTGGTTCCTCTCTGTTGTTCTTGAAGCTGTGATCAATTCTGTCTCTTTTAGAAAATCTGTCAACATTCTTCATAGTGTTGGTTCATAGACATGAATTTCCTCAGTTATTCTTTTTCATGGAAGGATCTTATTTCTCTATTGGATTTAATATATAGTTTTGCCAGGTACATCAATCTGGGTTGGAAGTTATTTTTTTTCCTGACTTGAAATAGTTCACTTGAAGCTTTTCTTAATTTGGTGGTTTGTGTTGAGGAATCTGCTGTAAATCTGGCAGGCTTTCTATTGTAGGTGGTCTGCTTCTTCTCTCTAGCAGCTTTTCATATTCTATTATTTGGCTGAATGTCTGAGATCTCGATTATTATGTTTGTAGTTGTATGTTTATTGTATTTATGGGCTTGTGAATATCTATATGCCACACATTTGTGTATGTCATGTTCTTTTCTCATGTTTGGAAAATTTTCTGTTATTACTTCTACAAATAGTCTTTTTATGTCATTTGTGCTGTTTCCTATTGCTTCACTGACACCTACTTTTTTATATTATTTTTCTTTTTGTCTTATACCTGATGAATCCTTATTTCCTGGTTCCTTGCTACTTTTAAAGGTTCTTTCCCTTCACATTCATTAGCTGTACCACTGTCTTCATAGTCTGAAATGCTTTTATCAGTTTCATGTAAATAGATTTCCAGATTTCAGTGCAGCTTTTAATTCCTTGGATACCTTTTTAAATCTGTTTTACAAAATGTAATTCTTTTGTGTATTGTTCATTCAATGTTTCCATCATTTTCATATTGTCCTCTCTATATTTTTTTAATCTGTGTCACCTTTAGCTGTCCTGAGCAATACTTTCACAATCGTTGTTATTTATTTTTGGGCCTGAGAGATTATTTCTTATCTTAATTCTTTTATGGCCTATTTTTTTTACCTCAGTTTCTCTCATTTCAGAAATTTTACCTGCGTATTTTCCAACTTCTTCTATGTCTTTGTCTCCTGGATTTGTTCTAGGCCTTCTAGAGGATGAAAATGTCTTTCACTCCTAAATTTTTGGCATTTTTGAAGCTCTTTGTAATCACTTGGGCAAATCCTGACAAAGCTCTTAAATAGCTCCAGGAAAGCCCAGCGCTTGTGCACCCTGGACCTCAGATCACAGCTCTCCTGCATCCCAAAGGCTACTCAGAGTTCTCTTTCATTCTTAAAGCTTGGACCAGCACCAAAAGAATCTCCATGCCTCTATGCTGGAGCCTAAGAAAGGTCAGAGCTTATTATATTCCCTCTGGAGTCCAGAGTCCTGTAAAGTTCTTAAATGCCACTAGCAGAATTCCAAGCCTGTGAACATTAGGTCCACCCACTGCAGCTCTCTTGCATCCCGCAGGACACTCAAAGTCCTCCTAAGTTCTTACAAGTTTGGACTGGCATGAGTAGAAGTTCCACTTTTACTCTGGCCACTAAAGAAGGTTAGAGCTTTCCAGAGACCCACAAGATGCCCAAAGTCCCCCATTATTCTTAAATGGCTCCAGGGAAGCTCCACACCTGTGTGCACTCAGGAACATCATTCTATGAAAACAAAATGTCTTAAAGGATCCTATTCTACAACTAGATCAGATAAAATTATGGTAGTGTCGATGTATCAAATACTGCTGTTGTAATTTTGTGACAGAAATAAAGCTAGATTTCACAGTGTATGAAGTGACAGACAAACTCTAATAGAGAAGACTAACAACTGAACAAAAATGCGAAATTTATGAATGGAGAGTTCCTTAATGGATAGATCTCTAGCAGAGCTGGGATATCACTGGTGTCTGGTTAAAATGCTTGCTTAGGACACTTGAAGCACTGGGTTGACATGCAACACCAAATAAATATAAAACAGTGCACTTTCAACATTGTTATTCATTAATTAAAGTATAATTATATGAGACATTAACCTACACTGAAATGCCACTGGTTTCACTTATCAGATCAACAGTGATCCAGAAAGGTAAAGGCATTCTATATTGTTCGCTGTGAGAACAATGAAGATTCCATGTTAGTGTTTGTGGAAACATAAACACTATTGTGAGAAATTTGGGAATCATGGGAAATTGACACGTGAAACCTTCAGAGATCTACTTCTGGAAATTCATCCTATGAATACATTTGCATATTTGTGAACTGCTATATGGCACTCAAGTTATCTGCTGAAGCCGTGCTTTTTTATACAGAGTCCAGGGAGCTGACTCAATAAATAATAGAGCATTCATGCTGTATAACAAAGAAAGTGTGACACTGTTATGGACTTAATAGAGAAGTTTCCAACAGGAACGGACAAGGGAATGTTTGTAGTGAGAAGTTTTGTCCTTATTAATTGAATCGTATATTTATTTATACATATATTTATGGTAAAAAAGTAAGAATATATCACCTAGTAAGACAAACTGATGTATCTTGTGACTTTCATAAAAGCATAATTGTGTTAGCAGCTCTCAAATACAAGAAATCTTATAGGCTGAAATGATGAGTCCAAAAGGCTCAATGCCCAAACAAAACAAAAATCTTGAGTTGTCAGTTCATTGCCTCTATGTCACTGTTGTACACAGGGCCACTGGGGACACTGTGATGTGAAAGCACAAAGATTCTCTCCCCTTCCATCACTCCTGCTATTGAAAATAGTTTCTCAAATGAACAAGGATTAGGCTATTTAATAACTCTAGCTTTCTTCTAGCAATATTTAGTAAACTAAAATGACTTTTTAATATGATAGTCCCTGTTGCCAGAAAATTGCATATTTAGGGGATTTTCAGAAGATAAATATACTATAGCTGATGGAGCAGAACAGCTCTTATAATATGTGTTCTCTGTATGAAACAGTATGCATTTGCACAAATGAATGTTTACAAGCTCAAGATTGGAAATGAAACTTAGTAACATATTATTCATTCTAAAGAATTACTCTCTCTCTCTCCCCCTCTGCCTCCTAATCTGTGAGGGAAAAAATGGCTTTAACTGGGTCCACATACAATTTGAAATCAGCAAAACATTTTCCTGTTATAAAAGATGTTTCTGCTTGCCATTTGCAATGTGAAAAATTAAAATGAATTTATCCCCTTTGGTTTTACAAAAAAAAAGATTTTAATAACTACTGCTAAGGACTTCCATGAAGTGGGTTCAAAACTATATGAATCACCTTTAGTTTTATGAGAATTAAAAGTAAAGTAAAAATCGCTGTGATTTCTCTTGGAAGCTGAAGCTTTGGGAATGGATGACAACAAGGATATAGTGGGATGAAATTGGAGAACAGAATAAATATCTTCTTGTTTAGGCTTCCTCTTAATTTCAGAAGATAAAGCCATTCTTGAATTTAAGAAAATCTTAAGGTAAAAAGAGATCAAAGTTGGTTTACCTAGGTGTGACATTAGTCTCTTAGTCTCTGTAGAAGTTAGATGTTCTTTGCAACTTGCAGACCATTAAATTTAGTTTAAAAAATCCAGAAGAATTCTACACAAAGGGAAAGGCAGGTCACACTCCTGTAGAGGATACAATTTTCCTTTATTCTTGGGCCTTATCCTGAAGACCACTACATCTAGAAGCTGAAAAGAAGAATCAGTTTCCAGATGAGCTCCTCATATTGTACAAATGAAGGTGACTCAAAATTAGGATTTAATTCAGTGACCCTGCCTGGAAACAAACTTCTAGACCTCAGTTTCCATGTCCTGACTCCCCTATGTTCACCTGCCAGCAGTGGAGTTTTAGACCAGCTCCTGAAGAATGACAGCACATTCTAGGAATGCCAGCTAGAAGGAGGAGTGCAGGCAATTTTGATTCCCAGAAATGATTGCTACTCTGCTGTTTAATATAAAGAACATTTCATTTTACCTTATTTATGGAATGGATTCATTTGAATCCAAAATCAAAGAATTTATTGGAATTTATTTCAAGGCAAACTATTACTTTTCTAAAAGAAATTTCTAAATAGCATGCTGTTAGGTTAGTTCCACTCTCCCAAGAAAAAGGCTCCTATTCAACCATTTTACCTTCAACATGAAGAACAAATAGAGACAATGAAGGGAAAGTATATTATGGTTCAACTTAAAAGCATATCAGGACTGGGGAGATGGCTCAGTGGAATAAGCACTTCCCTGGCAAGTGCAGGGATATAAGTTCAATCACAGGTTCTGAAAAAAAAAAAAAAAAAAAAAAAAAAAGCATATCAAGGTATCAAGGACTCCAGAGATTCAGGTGAATATCTGAGCTCTTGACTTTCCACATTAATCCACTTATTTAGTGAATTAACATTAACTTAGTCTTCTAACAAGCTTGGTTCTTTATTAATTTATTGATGCACTCCTTCATGCTCAAACTCCATCATAATACAGCCTCATATTCTGTGTAGATAAAGTTTGTTCTCACCAACTTATGCAGGAAGCCCCCCTCACTGTACATTCTCATTTCAATTAAATATGAGTACTAGGATTTAATGTCCCTGTGAAGCAGGTGAATGAACAAGGTCTTCACAGAACCCATACGACATGGAGTTTAGGAGCAAAGAGCCCTTTCTTTGCAAGCTTGTCCATAGGGATGGGATTCATGTCTTTCTAAGAGCCTCAAGATGATTTCTGAAGCCAATGAAGAGCAGCCACCAGGGGACTTTCTAGGGCCATTACATCACCCCTTTTACCAGTGTGACACTATGACTGTGCCTGCATGGCTGTCAGTAGGAATTGTCAGGGAGCTTAGATATACAGTTATCCCAGAACTCTCAGTGTTCGCACCCTAGGAGATGGGTCCTCTGTTACCTGTACAAGAGAATCATCTCTTCCATTTACATGAAAATAAACAAATTAATTTTCCCTGACCTGGTACTGCCATACTTGAAGCTACCTCTGCATCTTTCTCAGTCCTTATAAAGGTATGGTTCCTATCCATTCGAATGAATCACCTGCAATACACCATGTGGTCTCAGTTGACCTGTCTGGTGCCAAGTCCAAAGTTCTGCCATGAGTGGAAAGAATGTGTTTGTCTAATGTATGAGGACAGAGCTGTAGAAATATGTAGTCTTATGGCTCAAGCCTGGCTGTGATTGACAAGAAGAGTGAGCTTGGAAAAAATAAACATTTCTGGGGCTGATCCCCTTTGATGCACACTGTGGACAATGGGTTTCAGGAAGGTGAGGAGGATTGTCATCGACAAGATAACAAATAGCATTAACTCTACTCTTGTTCTGTGACAAAGACAGATCTGAGCACTGTGTGAGTGATAATGATAGATTTTAATGACAGTGTGAATGACAATGGAGATCAAGCAAGGACTAGACTCCAATTTGCTGAAACATTGGCTACAGTCTTTTCAAAAGCTAGGTATTGTGGGAAAGATCTAAAGGGATGTGGGGTAGTTGTGACATAGAAAGAGGCTACTTGAATTTGTTAATAGGACTACCATTTACACAGAGGGAATGAAAGCTCACATGTCTTCATGACAGAAGGGAGTGGTGTAAGTCAGAGGAAGGTACCTTGTGGAGATAGTTTTCTATCTTGTCTTTGTGTGTGTGTGTGTG